>CAKALU010061594.1:40885-58857 GCA_916700995.1 Hozukius guyotensis | reverse complement strand
CATCATCATCATCATCATCATCATCATCAGGTGCTGAAAGCCAGCAGTGTGCTGCAGGTGCTGCTAATTGGATTGATGAGGAGGAGGGTGATTAGTGATTGGCTCCTATGTGGAGAAATGAGAGATGAAGCAGCTTTAGGCCTCCTTGACTGGATGACCTGAGGTGTAGCTGAGAGGGAGCAATGAATTAAGGATAGGATATAAATATGTATGATTCACATGGCATCCTGGTGTTAGTGTGATATTAAATCGGTCAGTTTATTTTTCTGATATTACTTTTGACTCCAATTAAGTTTGTATTATAAGAAAGGACCGCCTGTAGCCTCAGTTCACACCTTCTAGAAAGGACCTCACTGTGCAATACAAGCTGCACCTTTTCAACCCTGCTTATAAAAACTTTTTTTTTTTTCACTCAAATTGAAAATCATGCTGCATATTCAGAGTCAGTTTAATAGGCAGGTGTGTTTGTGGTGTTTTTGCTCGTGAGAAACATTATTTGACACCTACTCACAGGATGATTGATTGCAACTAAGTTCTCAAGGACACTTGAAACCTTGGCACAAAGATAACTTTTTATATTTTAGAGATACTGACTCATTATTTAAGGTCGGGGTTTTTAAATTATGGTAGAATAAGTTGTCTTTTATCTAACTTGGTGTGTTAAAAACATTGTGCATACAGCAGCTGAATATTTAGATACCAGACAAAAACAGGGGTCAGTGCATTTTATTACAGTATACACATATTACTTGCTTCCATCTATCCATCCATCTGTAATCCATTTTTAATGCTTGTTGTCTGGGCCACAGTTACAGTGCCAGCAGGTCAAGCAGAGCAGCAGGCGCCCTCTCCCCCTGCAGCCTCCACCTAATACATTATACAGCATATACAATAAACACGGCATCACAAGCCACAAACTGACAGCACTGATGTATTTTGAGTTGAGCAGGATTGTGCAGAGGTTTGCACTTCTTGGGATGAAAGGAAAAGAAACAAGAATTCTCCAACAAGTTCCTGACAATATAACGTCATTCTTTTGTTCTTTTTTTAAAAAACAAGTTCAACACACTCGCCCGCCTTGTGGCGTTCACAAGCGGATAAAATCTCTCATTTGTGCTGCATCCCAGAGCCCATTATTACCTCTCCTGGGCAGAGGTAAACCAAATGAGACACATTCCCGTACAGACCCCTGCTAAATGGGTAAGAGAAATGGAAAGAAAGTGCCGATGTGGACAACTAAATGAATCCTACACATAACAGCTCTTCGGCCTCTGAAGGATATCTTGTTCTGTGCCAGGAATAATAAGTTCTCTTTACAATGTGTTCAAGGAAAAGAGCTTCGATGAGGGGTGCAGCCTCTCAACCCTTAATTTACCCGTAACTCTCTGATATGGTCCCTGTTTGTTTAAAAGACTCTGGGCCTTATTATTCCTCTCCAAGCCCATTTCTCACAAAAATACTAATTTGTAATACATAAGAAAAGGGCCGTACAGCAGTTTATCGGTCACTGACAGGAACTTTTTCCAACTTCTACAAAGCTATCTATCTGATCAGGGCCTTAGAAAACTCTTCACATAAACCTGCATGGAGATTAAGTTAACAGATCTGGAGAAAATCAAACACAAACGTTGGTCAGAAAAGTTACAGTGGGTTGTTGTTTCACTTTAAATTACTAAACTTATGCTACGGAGAACTTTTTTGTAGCTTGGCCATTTTCAAATAGTGTATGTGTTGTGGCAGCCCAGTCTCACCAAACGGTGTATGAATGACCAACACGTTCTCACCCAACTCGTCACATACCGCCCCCCCTTGGCGTCACGCTATTTTCAGCATCAAAACCACTATAGTTACCCTTGGCGTCCCTTTAGGTTTAGGCAACAAAACCACTATATTTAGGTTTAGGAAAGAACTACATGGTTGGGCTTCAAACAAGAATGTTTGTAAAGAGAAAATGACGCTGAACGTTGTGAACATGGGACACGAACGAACAGCTGATTGTAACGTGACGCACGGGACAAGAACCGCGGTCTCCTGGATGAAAGCCTTGTGTTTGTTGGACCCATCTATTTCCCTCCTGCCCGCCCTTTGTGTCTTTTCGCTCTTGAAACTGAAATGAAAAATGGGAGTAAATTAAATAAAACAGACAAAAAAAGGAATAAAGTTCAGTGCAGTAATTATTAGCTTCAAAATTCATAAAAAATAAATAAAAACACTCTCTTCCATCACTGAAAACACCAGCTGGAGGTGGAAGTTGATTCCAAAATGAAGAACAGGCCTAACAGCGAACTCTGATGGCAGCATTTCAGCACCTGGAGAAGGACTCGCTGAGTCTGTGGTACTGGTCAAGAATTCCTTCACACCCCACGGATATGGCCATTTGTTTTTGTTTTTTGCTGAGGGCCAGTTTAAACCTTGTTCATTGCTCTTTTAATTCCTGTCAACATTTTGAAGTGGATGGAGGGTGTTGTGCCCGGCAGCTGACTTACACTCTGCATATTTGTGATAAAAGGGAAAAGGGAAAATGCCTCTGAGGGGACTCCGCCATTTACAGCAGATTTGGGGATTCCAGTTAAAGTGGAGGGGCGGATGGGCAGGTGTATGTGTGTGTGTGTGTGTGTGTGTGTGTGTGTGTGTGTGTGTGTGTGTGTAATGATTGCAGCTGCCCCGGGCCCAGAGCCCAGAGGAACACGCAACACAGAATCAAAAAATCACTTCATTCGACAAGCATAACTAATGAAGAGTTTCATTGCAAAAGAAGACATCTGCCATTTGAATTGGTTTTAGCATATCACTCATTCTGCACACATTTGTAAATGTATGTTGAACAGGCAAACATCTAAAACCTGCTTGATCCATTCATTCAGTCACTGAGCAAGTCAGCTCCATGTTAACAACCGTGAAAACTTTGAAGACCCAATCAGGGAAAACTGGAAAAGTCCTCCTACTATAAATAGCAATAGTTTAGTGACGACTTCTTCTCCCTCGCCCACTGTCCACTGAGAAGTTAGAAGAGAAGTCAGATTAAAGAGTTTTTTTTTTATTTAATCTTTATTTGATCAGGCAGTCTCATGGAGATTAAAGGTTCTCTATATGATATTCAGAACATTAACGTTGCTGCAAACAACTATTTGCTGTGTAAAGATCAACCCAGTCTCACAGGAAGGCGTATAAATAGCACGATATAGCTATATATAGCTCTGTGTGTCATGAGGACGTATTTTAGGCTTTTCACGTGTCATTTGTGGGTTAGGGTACGGTAATGTCCGCAGTTAGGTTGAGGCAATAAAACCACTTAGTTAGGTTTAGGATAAACAATAAAATATGTACAGAAATAACATAAGTACAGAAAACACGTCACAAATGTCACAAAAAAACACGTGACAAACGTAACGTAATTTACAAAACAAAACAGCGGTCTCCTGGTTGTGGTCACCCGCCCGCCTTAAGCAGTCTCTCTTGCTTTTTATTCTTCATCTGATGAGCTGTCTACTTCTGTAGCCAGCAAGTCCAGGAATGGCTAATCCTCTTGGATCTGGTAGAGCTTGGAGATCAGACCTTTGAGTTCAGCTGTTTTTTTTTGTTTCTTTTTTTTTTTTTACTTAGTCGAAGGCATCCAGAGCAGTCCAGATAACCTTTTGCCGCTTCAAATCTTCTGCGATCTTTTTTAAATGTCTTATAGCTGATCTCATTAACCTGTATCGACAGTAGCATCAATAGAATCAATACCAGAAAAATGAATGCATTAATTGCATCCATTCATTTGCTTCTCTGCTGCTGTTGTGCATGCACACACTGCCTCATGTTTTAACATGCATGTGATTAAGTAATTAACAGTTAATCCTAAAATGAAATATGGCTGTGTTTGGCTAATTATTTGTTGGTAATAAAAATACATTCAGAAGTAGTCTGTGATGCATTCAGCTGAAAACATCCTTACACATCTGCCTCCCCTATAATAGCACAAGGCTGCTTTTTAAGAGAGCAACCAAATCCTGGTTAATTCAGCGACAAACCTGTACTCATGTCTAGTTTTTCATGTAATGTTTTTAAATGTGTGCTTTATTGTATTTATTTATTTTTCCTGTACCCATTCCTGTTTTAATCTCTTATTTTTACAAAAAGCCCTTCTGGGGACAGGTGTTGCAAATTAGCATCCGCTATAAGCACTATGATAGTGGCATCAGATAGCTGTTTTTAAGTTGTCTATGTACATTGTATTGGTCCCTATTAAATAAATCATGAATGAATAAAGGACCAGTGTGTAGCAATTAAGGAGATTGATTTGTAGAAATGTAATATAGTATTGATAAGTTAATTTCTTTAGTGTATAGTCACCTGAAAATAAGAATCATTGTGTTACCTTAGAATGAGCCATTTCTATCTACATAGGGAGCCGTCCTCTTCACGGAGTCCGCCATGTTGCACTGCCATGTTCCAACAGTAGCCCAGAACGGACCAACAAGATACTGTTAACTTTTCCTGCCTGAGCCGCAGTCAATAACGTTACTCACTGGCGCCGTCGCCGCAGCTCTCTCTCTCTCTTGCTTCACCACTCATCTCCCACGTACTCACACACTCTAAGCACTGGTTCTGCTTCACATGACCTATGCTACTCTTGCAACTCTAGAGGCCATTCGCGTTTTCGTGTCGGCTACCGTAGCTCTTGCTGTAGCCACGCTTGACACACGGGAGAGGCTTCGGTTTGTTGCAATCTCTAACCTCACTGCTAGATACTGTGAGATCCTACACACTGGACCTTTAAATGTTTTTGATTCTAATTAAAAAATATCAATATCGGTATCAATATTGAGGATTCTGGGCCTGGCATAACTTGGTATCAGATCAAAAATGATTTAGTGGTATCGTCCACTCCTAGTACCTATATGGTTAAGGTCTAGTTAAGTTTAGGCAACTTAAATTTCTTGGTTAAAGTTAGGTAAAGACTGTGGTTAAATAAAACCAGCCTTGGCTGTTGTTACGAGATTGAAAACAAATTGTTATCTCTGGTGTCAAAGTCTCCATCACCCATATGTCTCACTGTGTTATAGGGATCTGTTGCTTCTGCTGGCACTAAGAAACACATAATTTGAAGTTTGTAAACAAAGAACCAATGCTTTTGTTTTTCTTCAGCGAACAGTCTCAAAAAACACCGGTATGCTCCTTTAAGATCGGCTGTCTAGCTCAACGTTTCTTCTTCTCCCTGCTGTATTTCCCTGAACACCTGTGGAAGTGAGTCCTTGTCCTACCTGCTGTATTTGCCACCAATGTTGATTTACAAGGACATCAATACTCCACAGCATGCTAATGCTCTCAGCTGAGATTTACACTGATGTCAATACACAATGCTAATGAGGTCGGGTGATTGTTTGCCGACAGCATGTCGCAGGAGATTATTTCAGGGTCAATTCATCAAGGTGTCCTCCGTAGCTAGACGGGTGAAGGAAGAGTTTAGGGTTCAATTCCATCTTTGGCTCAAACGTAACTGTGTTTTTCCTGGTACAAGCATGTGTGGACGAGGCTGTAGAGATTTCATTAAGCACTTCTTGAACTGTACATCCGAAATGCCTGTGAAATTGTTTTATAAAGGTCAGCTAATGGTCCCTATTTGCTCCCCCTGCAGTTACTTCTCAATGCAGTTGCTCTGGAAGATTGATTTCACACCGAGACTGCTGCTGGAAGCTTCTCTCTTGTTAGTAGAATTACTTCAAATTCACTGTCATTAACATGTATAGATTGTATAACAAGAGTAGTGCCACCATATAAATACATTTAAAAGATATTTGGATTAGCTTCTTGAACATCTTCTGGCAGCTGGACACATTTTTAATGAACCATATTTTGAGCACAGGAGTTCTCAAAAAAGAAAATGATGACGTTTCTGGCCAATTTAGGCAAAGTACATGCTTCATCTGACAGGGTGTCAGTCGGTGGGACGAGTTGACTTCCTTCCTACTCAACTCCCCCGTCCCTCATCTATCTGTGTTAAACTGAGAGCTGAGCAGACAGGCAGCCAATCCCATCTCCTCAAGTCTTTGCCATGATTTGGCCTAAAATGGAAACATTCATTTACACAGTAATTGGAAAATGACTTTAAAGATGCACAGATGCTTGTCTTCCTACTCATCTGTACTACTTATACTACTTCCCTGTTTATACCTGCACACACCGCATTATACATATATATTTATTTTGCTCTTTTGTGTAAATACATATAAACTAAAATGCTGCTGCAGGTTAATAGGATGAAACTGTTTTTGGACACTTTTTCCCAAAAGGTGATATTCTAGCATTAACCATCTTTCTTTCATTGGTCCAGGTGTGGTGATGGCAAATGACCTACAGTACATGCTCCCCCCCCCTTTTCAACAATCTCAAAGAGCGTTGTCTTTACAAAATTCAACATTTGGGAGTACCCTTCCTGTGGGAGCTAGTTAGCTTAGCTTGCCATCATAACCACAATACTTTTCATTCATGTTATTTCAACACTTGCTGAGTCACTGGCAGCTCCTGCACACCTAATGATGTTTTCATCGTGCACTATACAAAAGGAGGGAGTTAAATGTCTCTTTTATGGGTCCAGAAGTTGGCCAGACTGTCCCGTATCCTCAGCACTCTTTACATTATCCTGTGATTTGAGTCACTACAGAGTTCAGCTGCAGGAGAGAGAGCGGTGTGTGGGAGGCTCATAAGAGCAGTGCCAGGTGAGTTGATTGGCACAGCTGGTGCACATTGTCTTATCACAGCCCGTTCTCATTCCCAGATGGTCAAATACCGAGGCTTTGTCACGGCCGTCAGTACCACGTACCACTGCACAAGGCACCCTTTAGAGCCAGTATTTCACTACACTGTAAACCCATCCACGGCAACAGTAAATGCTCAGAGAAAGTTCTGTGGTGAAGTAGTTTAAAGAGTGAAAGAGACACACAGAGCGGTGGAGGGGGAGGTTGTATGGGTCCAAAAAACACAAGGCGTTACGCTTCACTTTCACTTCACAATCAGCTGCTCATTGGTGTCTCGTTTTCACAGCTTTCAGTGTCATTTTCACATTACAAACGTGGTAGTTTTAAGCCCAACCATGTTTTTTTCCCCCTAACACTAAGGGTGTTTTCACACTTGGTCCCTTTCAACCTTCCAAACAAACTCAGAGCGATTAATCAGCATTTTTTGCGTATACTGTATGTAAACACTCCGGAAGAACTCAGACCCCTCTGAAACAGACCGTACTCAGACCACCGAGGTTGATTCAAGTCTGCGTCGTGGTTCGCTTAAACACAAAGCGCTCCAGGTTTGCTCTGCCTTTTGCCATTGTATTTTAGCCCTCTAGAGTTGCTGTAGACAGATCACATGTGGTTGCGCACTGTGATGCTCGGAAAAACAACACGGAACCACGGCCGCTAGTGGACGAGGAGTAGTTTGACCAATGAAGAAACTACTGCACTTCTCCAGCTATGGAACGAAGAACACATCAAACGGCAACTGTCTACGACGCACAGAAATGCTGAGGTTTTCTTCCAATTTACAGTTCATATAAAAGCGAGGGGCTTCATTAGGACCGCACTGCAGTGCCGCGTCTAATTAAAAAAGCTACTTCAAAAGTACTTTACCACACACGATAAAATGAGAAAAAGCGAGGACCCGCTGACATAAAATGCAACTTTTACGACAAACTGGACAGTATTCTGTGTGGAAGCGCCTGTGCCAAGCCTATACATGTTGTTGAAGGGGAAAGCATTGACCAGCAATGATGAAGGTAGGAACTATACTGTGAACAGAGAGAAGACTGAGGCCCCATCAAAGCTGAAGTGGACCAGAAATAGAACTAACAATGTGAACGCAAAAAGAACAGAGTCCCTTTTCTGTTGGTCCACTTGTTGGTCCACTTTAAGAGGATTGAGTTTGGTTCGTTTCAAAAGGACTAGATGTGAAAACAAACTGAGCGATGGCTAACAATGTCGGCCCCAAAGCTGCTTAATTGTCTGAGCGGTTGTTGAAATTGGAGTGAACTATTCATATTCAAATTAAGTTCAAGAAGTTCAAGGACAGGAAAATTAGAAAAAAAAACATTTAAAGGCTTAATTATTAGACAATCAAACGTACCTGTGCCGTTTTTATAGCGTGACACTTCAAAACAAAAGGTCGCTGTGTAATTTACATGTCGTGAGCTGCGAGGATAATTATCTCAATCATTTGGTCCAAAAGTTACGTGCACCTACACGCACATCACACAACAACACAGCATAAAACACAAAGACACATTATCCTGTGGTGATAGTCTAATTCAAATCTAAAATCTCTCCTAGTCTCTCACACACATATTCCCCAACTGCTGTCCTCTGGTAAACAAACCCATCATCTCCCATTAGCATCCTGTTGACCTGTTCATATCTGATATTAATCAAGCGGTGATGGCGCTGATTATGTGATCAAGTGAAGAGCACTCTGCTGCCAAAGCCCCAAAAAATAGCCTAAATAAGTAAATATATAAATAAAAGACCCCAGATCTCCTTCGGGGGTTTTCAAGGTTGCTTTCCCAAATGTTATCTGATTCTACAGTATCGACCATGCGTGTCATTTTATTTCCACCTTCAAGGTTTGCTGACTGCTTATTTTTAGCACTGCGCATTAATACACTTTTACAAATTTACACATGGATGCTTCTGTAGGGATTTGGTGTAGGGAACAGGTTTGGTTATTAGCTAATTAATAAATAATATTCATAGAATTATTATTATTAATAAAAATTATCAATAAACATGAATAATGAACGGGGCACCACCCTGGAATCAGGCACCAATAACCAAAACGTTAATGCAGTCTCAAAAAGGGGTTGTTCACTCCAAATGCCAGTATTTAAACACTACTTTACATTTAAGAGATGAACGGTGAAGGGTGAATATGAGCACTGACTCTCACAACCACATTTGTATTGTTATTACAATACAAATGCACAATGATCACAGACAACTGCTATTTAAAGTAAAACCAATTTATTTAAATATAGCAATATCAATCAATAATCAACAACAATCTAACAACATCAATCTATAATCAATAGTTCTTAAACAGTAGTAATTAATAATCAACAACACTCTCAGAAAACAAATGGATATCCTACAAGGCAGCTCTATGCACTAAACTAGAATCAAACAAACATAAAGGCAAGAGGGTGTGTGTGTGTGTGTGTGTGTGTGTGTGTGTGTGTGTGTGTGTGTGTGTGTGCGTGTGTGTGTGCGTGTGCGTGTGTGTGTGTGTGTGTGAGTGGGAGTGTCTGTGTGTGTGTGGGGGGAGGAGCAAGAGGAAGCACGAGGTGGACGTGACCACGCAAGTGGTTACATCACGTGAGGGGTTGCTCCTAATGGTGGACGACGCCACGGAAGTTAAAGGCAACGCACAAACGGGAACGTGAGTCCCCACGTTGCCAGTAAAATGGGTATGTGTGTGTGTGTGTGGGTTAGTAGAAGAGGGAAAAGAAAGGCGCGCTTAGAGCGCAGCAAAAGAGGTTCTAACTGCCGCGGAAAAAGACGTAGTAGCTGTATTATTATCACTCAGAAACCCGGCAGGCAAACTCACGTTTGTCGGCCGTGCACTGGTCTTTTAACTGTTAAATACAGTTACAGATCTTAACCGTGGTGGCAGAAACGAACACAAGAAAACCCACGGCGGGGGACGCACTGTAAACACAGTAAACAAAGCAGCAACAGGAATCCTAACTGCCGCGAGAAAGATGTAATAGCTGTATTATTATCACTCAGAAGCTCAGCAGGCAAACTCAGGTTCGTCGGCCGTGCGCTGGTCTTTTAACTGATAAAATACAACTATGTTCTTTAACGTGGTGGCAGAAGCTAAACACAAGGAAATGCCCACGGCGTGGAGCACCCAGTTAACAACAGTCAGCAACAGTAAGCAAAGCAAAGCAAAGCAAGCGGACTCAGCGGTCCGTACATTCAATACAAATAAACAATAGTTATAAACTTATTGTAACACACAATTTAACTAGTCTCTGCCCAGACACAAGCCTCTTACTTGGATCGCTCCTCCGAAGCGATTGTGGTGTGTATCGTCCGTTAATTGGTCTGGCGGCGTCGCGCAAGCTCGGACAATAGCGGGCCGTTATGATGCTCGTCAGCTAATGAACGGCGGGGCTGGTTCTCCGTGTGGTAGCAGCCAGAGTTAACTCAGTGAAGAAAAAGGCGGTCTTCTTTTTCTTGGTGAAGAACGGGGGTCCGTTTCTTCCTTCTGCAGGGATGAGGATCTGAAAGTCTGATGAACACAACAATAGCTTAACTCGTCCAGCGAGGTCAGGAACTGTGGCTAGGTCTTAAAGGGAACGCTGCAGCGTTGGTACCTCCTGGAGCAAACGAAGTCGCAATGGAAAGGGGCGTCCTTAAAGGTGCGCTCTGCTTATATCTCCGGTGAGATTGTGGGCGTGTGACCGGAAAGACCCCACAGTTCCTGTTAGCCTCATCCAATGGGAGACCCCTGTTTGGATTCAAATGAAATCTCACACCCCGGTGGGAGATTTCAAAGAGCTGGCGGTTAGTCTTTGTTCCTTTGATCAGGCTTTTGATCTTACATGTAGGCCTGTCTTAAGGCTCTTTGCCTTGTAGGCCGCTCTTTGTCCCCAAAGACCTGGTGAGGTCCCTACACTTCCCAATACAACCATAGTGGAACTATGTGAACCAGTGTTGGAAAGTAACTAAGTACATTTACTTATTTACTTCTTCTACTTACTCTAAACTTCTTGGATGGTTTCAATTGAAGGGGACATATCATGAAAAACAAACTTTTTCAGTCCACATACATTTGGGTATCTGGAGTTTCTACCAACCCATAAACTGTGAAATAAGACGACCCAGTCAGTTTATTATGGGCTGCCTAGATCAGAAAACATGTGATTCAACCAGCCAATCAGATGTGGCTACCCTTCCTATGTCAAATGCAGGCTCATTAGAATATATCGCCCACAGCTGGAGAACTACCTTTGTAAAGGTGCACCATATTTTTCTCACCAGCCAATCAGAGCAGACTGGGTTTTTTCAGGAGGGGGTCTTAAAGAGACAGGCGTTAAAACGGAGCGTTTCAGACAGTAGCGTAACATAGTTGTGATTGGCCCCGGTGCAAATTTTTTCCCGGGCTCTCGCTCCAAACACAAGCACACACACACGTACACACACAACCACTCCAGACAATTGCAAAACAGACAATTGCTCTGCCACCATTGAGAGGCTCACCATGCAACTCCCATACTGCAAACCAGCCTTAGATCAGCACCACGGACAGCAGCCGAAGCCCAAATTGATCAAAACTAACTTAACACCATGCCCTGGACTGAGCAGCTAAATGTTATCACACAGACACAGATTACAGTAGGTGCACATTTTCCAACATATGAGACGTAAAAATTGTAAAAAGTGCTGTAGATTTAAATCCCTGATCCCACTCCATAATAACAAAATGAAACCAGTTTTCAACCATTAGAAGTTTATCCTACAGGTCGTGTGCTCCGCAAAGTCATTAACACTGCTTAAGAACCATGTCCTTTTTTATTGGAATGTCCCGGCCGTGAGCAACGCACCGCGACGTGGCACGCTGTTTAGAGCTGAACTTTAGTTAGACGCACTCTCTATTCCTGTCGCTCGCCTTGATATCGCCTCAATGGACCAGGAACGGCTGATTGGTGAAGTCGAAATTACAAAAAACAACCGATTGCACAGTCGATATTTACGCCGCTGGTTTCAGACAGAGGGTGAATACAGGTATATTCAGACAGAACATTAAAACATGTAACCATGTTCTAGTAGAAACCCAAAATACAAATATGAACCTGAAAATGAGCATGATATGTCCCCTTTAAAATAACTGTTCGGGGCCCAAGGATGAAAAAATATCAAATATTTCACAAAATAAGCAAAGGTTAGAAATCATCTCACGACCCCTCAGATAATTTAGTCAAGTGGTCCCCAACTTCCAAAGTGTCACAAGATTAATCGAACTGTATATGTTAAGTATATAACTAACTCCATCTCGACCAGCTACAACAATAAAATGCTGCCATCAATAAATCAGTGTTAACAATCTAATAATATCATTTATAAAATAAAATATATAACAGTCACAAAGGCCATTTTTGAAAAATGAGTACTTTTACAGTTGATATGTTCAGTAAATTTTGATGATGGTACTTTTACTTGCTTTTACTTAAGTAAAAGTACAAGTCCTTCATTCAAAAAATGCAAGTTAAGGAGCCAAATACTTCTATCATTGACATAAACACTTGCATTGCTCATGGTTACTGTGGTAATTATGCTCTATGTTATGTGATGGCATTTGAAGACATTGTACTCTACCTATGTGTTATCATGAGTAGTAATATTGAGCTACAATTTTATGATCAAAATGATGTGGCTTCCATCACACAATCTAAACCTGTTTGTTGTCGTCCAGTGTTTATCGGAGTTTAATCTACACATTAGATGAGATCCAGTGCTCACCCACATGGAGGGCTCATTTCATTTCACTGATTAAGAGGACTGACTCTCATCTTCCTCAAAACACACGTGGAAAGATGTACCACTCATGTGAGCGTGTCTCTCTTTATTCTTACCTTAAAGGGGCCTTAATTTATTCACTTTTATATAATCAATGTCCAATTAAAATTGAATGTCTAGAATCACTCTAATGTTATTTTGACAATTATAACGGGTCTTTAGCCCCTTATAAACATCTTGATCTAATTAAAGCCAATTAATCTTATCAAAGCCAATTAAGAACAGCTTAATACATTAAAATATGTTCATTTATCCATTAATTATTAATTTGAACAAGCCTGAATATGTGCTTTCTTCTTTTTAAAAAAAAAAAAAAGGACACATTCAAAGGTGTCCTTTGATGGTTTTAAGTTTTTCTATGGTGTAATAAAAGCCTTAAACCATGCAGAAAATTAATTAGAAATATATGTATATTCAACGTATTCTCATACAACCGTTTGTATGATATCTTACGAAAAGTTATTTTTTGTGCGTTTTATTACAAATGTCTTTATAAAATAAACTTCTGTCTTCACAGGAAACAACTTCTAGGTTTAGGCAAGAGAACTACTTAGGTAGGGTTAGGAAAGATCGTAGTTAAGTTAGGCCACACCAGCAGTGGTGTAACTTAAGTACGGAAGTTGCATGACAAAAATTACTTAGTTAGGTTAAGGAAAAGATCTTGGTTTGGCTTAAAATAACTCCGGAAGGGACGTAACTTAAGTACGCAAGTTATGTGACATAAATCAATGTTGACTTCTGGTTTCACTCAGGGTACGAAGGGCAGTCTCCTGGCTGAAAGTCCTGTGTTTTTTTACCCAGCTGTCCACCCCGACCTCTTACGCGGCGTTTGCCGCTCATTATACTTCCTCGTTCACAATTATGTGGATTACATACAAATTGATTTTGTGGGATATATACGAATTACAGTGCATTACTTTTTGTAGGTATAGCTACGAACAGTGTTTGAAAACAGGCTGGTATATTACAATCCATTAACTTAGCTCATATTTGGCGTAAAACTGTTTCTAAAAAATCCCTTTAAATATCCTTAATTTGTACCTGAAAATATTTCAGGGACTTGCCACAAACCGCAATCCCACTTGTCACATTGATTTATTCAAATAAAACATCCAGTATAACATTAAAAATCGGATCAAAATACTTTCACCTGGATTCACCATGTATATTCCCTGGAAAGAGTACCGGTGTCTTACAGTTGCAAAGTGAGCCTCGACTTGGATTTGGAACCACAATATATATACATATATATATATATATATATATATACATACATCCCTGAGCTCCCATAGCCTTCTATTATTAATCCTTTCCTCGGCCTCTCCCATTGCTGAAAACAAATCCTCCTTTTCTCTGAAGCAAATTCTTGTTTCACCAGGACGCCTTTCTGTTCCACTTGCTGCTGTTCTTTGTGTAATATAATAATATATAGGCTAACTGCAGAGAGTCCATGTCGCCTCATAGTAGATGTTTTTATAGAACAAAGTTAAAAACAGGCCCATCCCGAGCCCCAGGCATGTGCTTGTTGTTATCAGTATGGAACACTTGTCTGTAGGAAAACTGCCAAGAAGTAAAACACAGTTGAGTGCCTGCTCACATTTATCCTCCGAGTTACAGAATATTAGTGTCTTACATCAATATTGCATTACTAACAAAAATCATTCTGGGATTGGGAATAAGGTTGGTGGTTGCTTTTCAAGTTAGTATGGTCACACTGGTTATAGATATTTCTGTGAGTATTCAGGCTGTGATATGGTTAGTACACTGTCACTGTCCTGCAAAGCACTGTCTTTGGGGTGGAGGGAATGTATTCTGGACATTTATCCGCCATTTTATTAACACAGTATTCCAAAATGTTGGATCAGCAGGAAGACAAAAAATGTTCTTTCATTGAAGAAGGTCCGTCCGGTTTTTTGTATTTCAAAGGACAAGGTTTTTAGGAATCTCAAATTTTCTACTTATGACTGGTCTGCTGGTATTTTTTTTTTTTAAGTTTTGGTTATGAAACAATCTTGTGGCACACAAGAGCAGTCCGACCACGAGCTCAGAGCAACACAAGAAAAAGGTCAGTTTTAAAATTCATACTTCAAAAATGCTTTGAATGAACCATGCTATATTTATGGTGTACTGGAGAAAAGTGTATTTGATTCTGAATAAAGCATTGCAAACTGGGCAGGCGTTGTGTGAAGGACAAGCATTGAACTGAACTGCTCTGTGTGCATTCTTAAAAGTCAGAAATTAAAACTGAGTCCTCAAAAGCACATTTTCTTAAAACAAGTTTAAAAGTCAGTGCCTTAAAGAATATTTCAACATGTTTCAATCATTTTCTAGAAATGAGTGTCTGCATCTTGAAGCAATAAAGACAAGTTGTTGCACGAGAATTAAGAAAAATCAAACTTGATTTCGGAAAATAAAACAAGTTGATTTGCATCAAAACCAAATACATTATTGTAACTACACTGTAACGTTCCTTTCACTTATTTTAAGAATAGAAGGACAAACATAAGGGCTCAAATTATGGACAAAATGACCTAATTAAAGGGAAGACGTTGCACAGTGTTTCACTGGCAACTTTAATCGAGGATTTTCTCTTGCCCAACTAATTCCAACAATGTAGCAATAATGCACAGCATACGATTAGATCGAGTTCCTTGATAAGTTCAATAAAGAAGTGTAATATTGTGCAGTGGTGAGAGGACACCAGAGGGTGGCAGCACTGTGCTGCAGTCACCACAAACAGCATCCATGTTTGTTTCTTGTGGTTTGATTAGTTTAAGAGAGTGTGTGTGTGTACGTGCACACATACACACACACACACACACACACGCACACACTCTTGTATATTTATTCCCCTGTGCATGATGTCTACACTCTGTCTGGGCAGGTGTGCCTCGATGTATGCACTTTCTGCACCTCCATTCATACATATTCCTGCACACTGGAGCATAAACATGAATGCATAAACCAACGCACTCTGAAGCCCTCCTGCACCATTCATTTGTTACAGTTACACAATCTTTTCCCATGTGTCACACACACACACACACACACACACACACACACACACACACACACACACACACACACACACCTTTCTTTCTCTCTCTGTCAGCCACCTTCCCTTTAACAGATGCATGATAGGATGGGGCCGTCGCCAGATTCGGCTTCCAAGCCGATGCCTGACAATCTGATGGTGAGGAAGATATGAGGGACAGGACAGGATGACAGAGGAGAGGAGAGACAGATCACAGGTAGTGTAATGTCAGGAAGAGCGATAGAGATCAGAGGAGAAGAGGAAGGTCATTAAAAGACAACAACTCTGACTTCTACTGTATGTAGCTTGCTTCTTCCCGTAGAAAAGCTCAGGGAAGTGACTGTGTGCTGCTGTTTGTCGGAGGTGGGGAGGTTCATTAGTCGTGCATTTGTCAAACAGCCCGCGTCCTTGAAGCGTTCTCTCTTGTAAAACCAAAACATACTGTTTAAAAGCACTTCAGATACAAAATAAAGATCTCCTTTGTGCAGCTCGTCCAAGTTAGTTTTCAAGTGTAGAATGGTCTCATTGTTGCCACTCTGGCCTTAAGGGGCAGTCATGAGTCCATTATGGTTTGGTACGACACCACTTTAGTTCATGGGGGCATTGTCATGTTGAAACAAGAAGGGACCTTCACTAAAACACCTTTATAATAGCACAGAGGTGCATTGTATTCAATAAAAGGAAAACAAATTCAGTCCACAAACCTTTCAGCGTCTTGCTGTCACACCTTCTCTGAACACTTCACACTCTGTCATAGTCTGATACTTCATTAAGATTTTAAAGGGGTTACCATCCTTTCTACTTTATCACTTCCATTCAGTTTTCTGATAAAATTGACACACTTTCATTGTATACTTTCTGAGATCATGTTCGGGCTTTATAATAGTTAAATATGGTAACTTTCCATTTTTCACTTTCTGTTTGCCCATTTGGGCAAATAGAGCAAATCCACATGGTCTCAATGAGTTTAGAATGGACACTCTTTGCCGCTGGAGCCTCAGTTTGGGATTAACACTGATAGGATGGGTGCCGTATGCAGCGGTAGAGGACAGGAAGGTGGAAATGGCAGATAAAGAGACCTAGGAGGTATAGGAGACAGGAAGTGAGGAGAAATGAGTCACAGGGTGTTGTTTGATGTTTGCTGCTGGTGCTGAGGGTCCAGAAGGCCCCAGACACATTATAGAGATGATGAAAAACACAGAGAGGAGACAGAGGACGGACAGATGGAGGGAGAAAGTGAAGGATGTAAGGAGGAGAGTGACCACATGGGAGAAGACATATTAACAGAGTTGAGAGAGCAGAGGACAGAGCATCCTGGAGGCTTTGTAGGGGCCCTGAAAACTCTCATGTTTACTCTTCGTCATTGTTTTTGTAATTAACTGCACATTTGTAATTTCCATCTTTTAAGAGCAACACAAACTAAGGCCGGTCCTGTATTATTGCCTCATGTTGTGGCCTTGTCTTGTAGAGGCGTCCTATGCCAGCCCTGTGTTCTAAGCCTTTTTAGAAGCCTTTCGTTGTATATGAATTACGTTTTAAGGGAAACGTATGTTGTTGCGCATTATGTTTGTTTTTGGCGGATCACAAATACTTGATAGTCCGTGGAAGTCCAACAAAGGAGGAGGTCGGCGTGGTGGAGTCAAACAAACACAGGACTTGTAGTGGTGTACTGCTGCACTTAGTACTGCACTTCTATGTAAAATACAAGTACCTGGAGTATTTCCATTTCATGCAACTTTATACATCTACTTCTCTGCATTTGTCTGACAGCGTTAGTTACTTTCCAGATTACAATTTTTCATACCCTTCTTGTCCAGTGAAAACCATGTATCTCCAAATTTGGTGATTTTGAATTTGAATGTTTCAGACAAACTGAAGGATGAAATGTTCCTTTATAGGTTGAGAAAACTCTCATTCTTAAGCTAAATAAACCATTTACAAACCCACTGCATTAGCAAATTGTCACAAAAAAAGTGCTTGCTTATGACCGATGTTAAAATACAGTAGCGTAAGCCTACCCTATTCAGCAATGCATAGTTCACGCAGGAGGCAAATTTATTCCTAATAAGAATATTACTTATTGTTGGCTTTTGTCAAAGGGGGAGCACTAGAACTGGCACTTAAACTCTTCCACATAACTTTTACACTATGCATGGGCAGCCTCTCACACTAGGCCTGCACCATATGAGGAACATCTGCGATGTGCAATAATACTGTTCAATATTGCGATGATGATTTGTGATAAATAAACAAATATTGAAGTGTGCATATTAGCTATACATATACATATAGTGTATTTAAAATATAACTAGGCTAAATGTTGTTTCTAGAGCAGCAACAGTAATGTTTACAACAGCAAAGTCACTATAAACTCCTTAATATCTCACTGG
>CAKALU010061594.1:0-37843 GCA_916700995.1 Hozukius guyotensis | reverse complement strand
TAGACTTATATACTATATACTTAGACTATAAACTGTGTTACCTTCATCACAATGCTCAAATGTTTTGCGGCTCCAGACAGATTTTTTTAAAATTATTTTTGCCTAAAAAGGCTCTTTTGATAGTAAAGGTTGCTGACCCCTGACCTAGACTGTACGAGGTGCAGTGAAGGCAGCAGCACAGAGCAGCGGGAGAAACTCATGAAATAACATTAGACAACAGTTGTTATGTTACTGTTGCATCAGTCACTGACACAAGAACTCAGTCTTGACGAGAATTTATGCTACAAAGCCTTTTCTACGTAAAACACGACTTGTTTTACCGCCAGCCTCGCTGTCAATCAGAAGCTGACATCTGTTCAGACGGAAACCCCGGGTTACAGTGCGCATGCGCGGGGGCTTTTCCGAAACCCTCCTGCAGCCTCTATCATATATAAGTAGGTGTTAGTCTCTGTAGAGCAGATATCATAACTAGTACACACGGAGGATGGACGACTCTGACCCTCTAGCTCTGAGTCCTTTTAATAACAGCACATTCACTAAAGTGAAAGAACAAACGCCCTTCTATCAGGTGAGATCTTTATTCTATATTTTCATTATATATTGCCTGTTTAAAGTGATGTTTTTCCTCTTTCTTACTGCTGTATAGCCTATATAGATGGAGTGCACCGGTATTTGTAGTGGGACAGACTCGTATTATGTTGTTTTAATCGAAATGTAGTATGCTCTAATACTTCCTCATGCAGTATGTGATGCGACTCGCGCCACAATTGACCGAATTAATACAATTAAAGTTATTTTTATACAGCATCAAATCATTACAGAAGATATGTCCAGGCGCAAATGTTTTTATAAAGCAGTTTTAAACTTTCTCTATAATTTAGAGAGTCAACAAGAGATCCCCCATGATGTGCATGCATTGTTATGCGACAATGGCAAGAAAAAGAACTCCCTTTAACGAGTAGAAATTGGGCAGAACCAGGCTCTGGGTGCAATAGATGTAATAGAGTTATGATAGAAATATCAGTAATAATAGCTGTATTAATAATAATATATAGAAATAATAATAATAGAAATATAACTGCTAGTAATAATAATAATAAAAAGGCTGATAATAATGATGGTATGAAAAATTAAATGTTGTTAACTTTATGCTTTTAGATATAAATGATCCTGGACATTTGAATTAAGCATTTAGCATGACATCATTATATAGACTCACTGCACCCCCCCAGCTGTGACTGACTTCCTGGAAACCTGCATACACCTACCTGTCATCTTGCTAGTAGACTGTATAAGCTATCAGTAGGGCTGTCAATCGATTAGAATATTTAATCAAGATTAATTGCATGATTGTCCATGATTAAAAAAATTAATCACACATTTTTTATCTGTTCATAATGTACCTTAAAGGGAGATTTGTCAAGTATTTAACACTCTTATCAACATGTGAGTGGACAAATATGCTGCTTTATGCAAATGTGTGTATATATTTATTATTGGAAATCAACTAACAACACAAAACAATGACAAATATTGTCCAGAAACCCTCACAGGTACTGCATTTAGCATAAAACAATATATATGCTCAAATCATAACATGTCAAACTGCAGCCCAATAGGCATCAACAGCTGTCAGTGTGTCAGTGTGCTGACTTGACTATGACTTGCCCCAAACTGCATGTGGTTATCATAAAGTGGGGATGTCTGTAAAGGGGAGACTCGTGGGTACTCATAGAACCCATTTACATTCACATATCTTGAGGTCAGAGGTCAAGGGACCCCTTTGAAAATGGCCATGCCAGTTTTTCCTCAGCAAAATGTTGTGTAATTTTAGAGCGTTATTTAACCTCCTTCCTGACAAGCTAGTATGACATGGTTGGTACCAGTGGATTTCTTATGTTTTTTGTAGTTTCTTGTTGTGTTAATGTGTTAAAGAAATTAGTAGTGTTAAAATGTATTTGTGTTAACTTTGACAGCCTTAGCTATTAGACAACACCTACACATAGATTCATATCCGTACATTGTTAGTCGCAGCAACAGAAAAAAAAGTCCACAGCTTAGCAACTTTCCATTGGCAAGTGAAAGTGCACGTGACCTAGAAAAACAGAGCCGAGCACCAGGGGGGTCGGGCGCTGTTGTTTGTTCAAAAAGTCCACCCAGGTGCATTTGAGATGTTTAGATGAGATCATTATGAGATTTTTTTTTGAAGCTGAAGGGGGATTTCTGTCTGCTTCTCTTGTTTAGGTGATGGCTGGTAAAGCCTCCGGCATGCAGCAAATCATCCAGATGGTGCAGAGGATGGCGCAGAAGAGCTGCAGAAGAGCCTGCCAGTTGTTCTGCTGCCCACTAGACTCTATGCTGTGTGAAAAGGCCACATGCTGTCAGCAGTCTACGGAAGATAAAACTGCACAAGGTAAGATCTGCTTTTTATATTACATTTCTGTTTTTACAATAAAGCGTTCAGGGTCTTTATTTGTTCCTCATATCTCTTTATTTAATCCTTTGTTGGTCTTATTTTTCTTACAATTTAAAGGAAACTCTTTTTTCCTCATCTTATTTTTCACATTAGCCTTTTAGCACTTAGCATTCGGAGCTTGCTGCATTGCATTTCACTACATATTACGAAAAAGTAGTATACTTCAAGTTTATTTTATGAAGTATACTAAAGTAAAGTTCAAGTATATTTCCCCAAAGTACACTTTATGTAGTGTACTAATGTCAGTGTACTAGTAGTATACTTGTAAGTGTATTAATTCAGTACTTCTTGGGACTAAATTGGCCCACTTTCTAAAAGTATACTTTTAAGTGTACTTTAAGCGTAAGAACAGTAAACTTTGAGTACACAACTAGTTTACATCTAAATTGTATTTTATACTGCAACTATACTATGAACTATACTACAAGTGAATAGGTATACTGTTAGTTTAATAGTTATGTACTTGTAGCCCACTTTTTAGTTTATGAAAGTATACTTTAAAGTACTCTGTTTAATAGTTTTTATACTGCAAGTATACTTGTATATACTTGTAGCCCACTTTTTAGTTTATTAAAGTACACGTTGTATACTTAAACTTATAGTACTTAGCCAATGATTTATGTATGTAGATAAAGAGACTTTTGCTTTTTGACTTGATGTTTTGTGATGATAAAAAAAATATTTTTTTCTCACATGCCTCCACTTTAATAGGCTACTCTATCAAAAAGTAAGCATAACTACAAGCCAAGTATACCTTTCTGTAGGCCTATAAGGCAAGAATACTTAATTATACTTGATCAAAAGATTAAGTTCAAGTATAAAACAAGTATACTTGGACTTTACTGTATACCTCACACACATTCTTCGCTGTGGCTTTTCATATACGCTGTCAGCAAAACAAGCTTTTTTGTTTTCCATATATTCAGGAACTATGTGACGCATTTCTGCAATTACATCACTCTGGAACAACAACTTCCCGTTCTCATATTCTCTTCCTTTTTCCTCCTTTCTCTCCCTTGCTCACTCATGAACAGTGGCACTCCAGAATCTGCCCTCTACCATTTTGATTGTGAACATCAGCAACTCCACCTTGATCGACTGTGTCATCGGGAGCGACACCTACCCATCAGCGGTGGCTGAAAGTCAGCCTCTAATGCGGGTTTCTGAGCTCCAAATGCATGGTGGGTAACAGCCAAACTTACTTTATAGCAATTTCTAGGACTTTAAAGCACTTTGAGATGCAGCATATACTATGCTTTGTTGTATTATTTGTAGGGCTGTCAAAGTTAAGGCGATAATAACACGTTAATGCAAATTTGTTTTAACGCCACTAATTTCTTTTACTAATTAACGCAACTTGCAATTTCTAGGCTGTAACAGGCTCAGTTTTAAAGCTAGAGTGAAGATACTGGCATCATATGAAACTAGAAAAACCTAAATCAATTGGTACCAACCACGTCATACTAGCTTGTTGCGAACTTGTCCAAACTTGTGCAAAAGTTCGGCGACGAAAAACTGGCAAGGCCATTTTCAAAGGGGTCCCTTGACCTCTGACCTCAAGATATGTGAATGAAAATGGGTTTCTATGGGTACCCACGAGTCTCCCCTTTACAGACATGCCCACTTTATGATAATCATATGCAGTTTGGGGCAAGTCATAGTCAAGTCAGCACACTGACACACTGACAGCTGTTGTTGCCTGTTGGGCTGCAGTTTGCCATGTTATGATTTGAGCATATATTTTTGATGCTAAATGCAGTACCTGTGAGGGTTTCTGGACAATATTTGTCATTGTTTTGTGTTGTTAATTGATTTCCAATAATAAATATATACATACATTTGCATAAAGCAAGTATATTTGCCCACTCCCATGTTGATAAGAGTATTAAATACTTGACAAATCTCCCTTTAAGGTACATTTTGAACAGATAAAAAATGTGCAATTAATTTGCAATGACTCGCGATTAACTATTTTAACCGATTGACAGACCTAATTGTTTGAATATTTTTGTAGTATTTGCCCTAGAGCACTCACACCGTACTCATGAGAAGTGAAATCATGTAATTTGTTCATGTGTTACAGATGTGGCGAGGTGCAGCTGCAGCCGTAGACGGCAGGGAGCAGCACAGACCTCTGCTCCTCCTCCTCCTCCTGCTCCTCCCCTTCCATCGGCCGAGCCTCCGAACATCAGCATCCACGGCTCCCGTCTCAACTGTGTCATCATCGGAGACAACAACTACATGCACGCTGAGCAGACCCACTCAACTGAAACAGAAGAGCCACAAGTGTGAAGCTTTGGCTACGCAGACCGAACACCCACTCACCCACACACACATACCACACACTTACACACACACACACACTACTACACACTCTAGCATCACTGTCATCTGTTGTTTGATCACTTAAACTCAGTACGAGATCAAAAATGTTCACCTTTTGGAGTTGCCTCTGCTCTGCTTTGACTCAGACTTGTTATGAGTGTGTAAACCACAGGCTATACACCCAGTGTCTGTCTCTTCTCCTCCTTTAGCATTATTTTAGGGCCACATCTAACAATTATTTTAATTAGCGATAAATCTGAAAATTATTTTCTAGGTAACTGATTCATTGTTTAGTCTATAAAATGTCAGAGTAGTAAAAAATGTCAATCAAATTGGTTGCGTCCGAAATTCCACACTAACATGCTATTTAGTACGCTAAAACAGTATGTGAGATATTTTTGTATGTCCAAAACCTTAGTATGGAACCAAATTGCATATTATTTCCCTTAAAATATTACAGTATGCAAACGCTGGACACTACAGCGGCATAAATATCCCACAATGCAAAGCGGTTGTGACAACAACGTTCATAACAAACGTTGGTGGACAGCTCCGTAACGTCAATACCGCTTCACATTAACTGTAAGTATAAGATTTCACTTTGCACGGCGTCGTTTTGGTCACATGAGGTTGGTACGGGTTACCATGGTAACATGTCTCCAACCGGCAAGGAGGCTCTCAGGAAGTGACGACGTAAATTACTGCTCAGTGCGTCCGAAATGATACATACTACTGTTTATTCACACGAAAAGTATGTTGAACGATAGTACACATATTGAGTATGTAGTGCATAGTGTGTAATTTCGGACGAACCCTTTATTTCCCAGAGCCCAAGATGACATTTTCAAACTGCTTGTCTCAACCGTCCAAAACCCGAGGATATTGAGACTAATATCATATAAAATAATTATATATATAATGTAAAAAAACACCAAATATTCACATTTTAGAGGATGGATGCAGATGATTTTTGGCATTTATTTCAGCTGTTATTTTTACATTTTGACTGACATCAATGTTTTGGTTTAATGGGACTGTTTTTGCTCTGGCCTTGGTTTATACGTGCCTTGAAACTGGTTTTGGCGCTGACGTTTGCGAGTACTGATTTTAAAAACATAACTACGGGTCATCAGTGTTGTAAGAGTTTCACACAAACAAACGTCAGCTCCCCAAACCTTATCCTAACAAAAAACTCTCTTCAGTAAAGTTGCTTCCTGTTGTGCAATGCCGGGTCTTCTGCTCGTCTGTCAGACGTGCGGACATAAAGTTGGGAGCAGCTGGGAATTTTACCAAATTAATTTCATACATGGATGTGACTTTTTTGATGATTCATCTCTCTGTGATCATCAGATCTCTCCCTAGTTGATGTCTAGTGGTATTATATGCTGAAAGACAACTGGCTGTAGGATTCATTTGATGTGTTTATGAATATATATATTGTGTGATTGCATAGACAACCAGTATTAAAATACTGTGAGTCTGACTGAAATCCTTATCATGTCATGATAACGGTGTTAACTTATTTTAATAAGTAAGGCCTATGGTCACTAACAGTTGACTACTTAGTAGTGTTCATTGTGGAAGTCATTTTGATTTCTTGTGTTCATACTGTACATAAAAGGTGCTACTATTGTGTCTGCTGATATGTGTATATATGCTCCATGTTCCCTTCACCAATGTACTACTTATCTTTTTCTTCTGAAGTATTGTATAAGATAAGTTGAGTTTTTGTCTTTGTTGTAGGATTTTGTTGCATATTGTATTTTTGAAATGTCAAAAACATGTTTTTACAATTTTATATAAAGTACAAAGAAGATACAGAGATTGCTGTTTATTGTCTTTGAATTCATTTCAATGTCTCAAAGGAGTGTTGGAGAAAACTCATTTCTTCTTCTTCTTTCCTTCCTTCTTCTTGCCTTTCTTGCCTTCCTCTGCTTTTTTAAAACTACCGAGGCCCCGGCGCACCATGCAGCCTCTCCACCACGCCTGCAGCTGCAGGGACAAAAGTCAGAATTAGGGATCAGTACTAGGGATGTGACGGTGTAACACCGACTACCGCGGCAAGCCTAATCAGTACACTAAACCAGATGGGGCATGATGGTAAGGCATGGATCTGAGTTCTGATTGGACGTTGTTACCTTGGTAGCAGCTTTGGCCTTCGCCTGCTGTTGACGCAGCTTCTCCTGCTCCTCCCTGTCCTCCAGCACCACATGCTCCATCTCCCTGAACTGAACACAGTTCAGCATCTCATTAATGTTCATCTAACTGCGCATCCTGTTCAGCATCACCAGCTGTTCACACTGTGTCATGTTCAGCACCAGGAGCTGCTCACCTTCCTCCTCTTCTCCATCAGTCGGTCCAGATTCACCGTTCTTTTGCAGCACACATTGTTGAGCTGCTGCTCCTTCTCCTGCAGCATCTGTTTGGTGCTCTGCTGCCACTCCTGCAGCTGCTGCTGCAACTCCTGAAACAACAATAGCAACAGTTTTAATGACAGTACCAAACACAAAGGCTTAAGTGCTGCTGGTGCAAAACACAACCAACAACTTGTGCATCCCTTAAAAAAAGTCGCTCTGATGTCCTTGGAGGGTACAAATGTGATCATAACTACCAAATATTCATTCATTTTCAGAATCTTAACCCTAAGTTTGTTTACATAATGTCACTGTATATCACAAAAATTGAATTATTTTCTGTATACTAAATGCTATAGGGAAGTGCTTTACACAGTCTGGGATATGTTAATGATTAGCAACAACATTGATTTTGATGTATTGCATCTAACACTGCAGTGCTCCATAATCCAGCAGCAATAACCCTAGAGGAAACCAGGAAAATACAACATTAGTCTGTTGTTAATAGTGGTGTTTCTGTACCAACCTCGTGTTGATTTTGCAGGAATTTCTCTGACTCCTCGTGAACTCTCCTCTCCTCCATCAGCTGTTTCTGCAGCCGCTGAGAGAGAAGGAGGTAACAGAAGATGTGATTTGGATGACATTTAACCCTGGAGTCTAAGAGCACTGCTCAACATGCTGAGATATTGGACAGAAAGGGAAGAGAGAGTATGGTAGAGGTCATGTCTGCACCCTGATAGAGGATCAATTTGAAAACATCTCCTTGTGGGGGCTTAGGTAGATGGATGGACCGTTGGACCCACCTCTTGCTGGTCCTCCAGCAGCTTCTCAGCCTGGCTGGTCTCCCTTTGTGCCTGCTGGAGCTGCAGCTCAATGTTTTTCTCCTCAAGCTTCTTCTTGATGGCAATCTTTGATGACTGCACATTCAGCTGATGCTTCAGATCTTTGGCCAGCTTGGACATGTCCTGAAAGGGGGTGCGGGGGTATTGGATTATCACCAATTTGCAGACTAACATGTTTGATTTTGTTCTCAAATGAAGGGTCAGTGCACCCAAATGAGCAGAATCTCACTCACCACTAACAGACATTCATGCAGACAGTACTCTCTCACCTTCAGTTCCTCTGATTTCTGTTGGAGCTCCTCTTTCTGTCTCCGTAGAGTTTGTCGTCTTTGCTCCAGCTCTCTCTTTGCCTTTCTGGGTGGAGAGACACTCCGTTACTGATACAACACTGACCTTCTCCTTTTTTCCCCTTCTTCCACACTTTCTTAGGTTCTCAAAAATCACACTACATCATGTCTACAAAATTACTTTTTCTAGTTACGTATTGTCATAACGATTAAGATTAGTATTATTAGCATTGTTTCCAAATGATGAACCTTCTCATATTCTCAGCCTTCTCCCTCTGCTCCTCTTCCTCCACCACCTGCAGCAGACAACTGAGGCTCTGCTTCTCCTCCAGCTCCAAATGCAGCTTGTGAACCTCCTGTGAGATGTACTGACTGCAGACAGAGACACAGAGACAGACTTAAGTCAGAAATAAATGCTTATGCAACATAAACAACATTATTCTGTCTGTTTGTATTGCTCACCAGTCTCTCCTCAGCTTGGTCAGCCTGGCTCTCTCCTACACACACACAATTATTTCAGTCAATTTGTCCAGTAAGATCATGAAATGGAGCATAAACTAACATTCACACCATCATCCGATCAAAGCAGCTGACAGCTGTTTGACATATGTTCCTCTAGACTGTGAACAGGAACAGGTGATAAACACAGTGAAGTCAACCTGTGCCGCTGCAGTGCCTCGCTCCCTGTCTATCTGCACTGTCAGGGTATGTCCCAGTATGTCCAACTGGTCTGAACAGTCCTCCAGTACAGCTGCCAGTCTCAGACTCTGAATCCGGGATAAAGACATCCTGAGGAGTTAAATATACCAATGAGTTTCACAAAGACATGTACGGTTAATGAAGCAAGGTAACATTTGTGGTGGAATTTCTGATACACAAGTTAACTCAATAGGAAGGAAGAGGCCCCGGAGCTGTTGATGTATTACATAGAAGGTTTATTGAAGCTTGATCAAGGAGCAATTGTCAGGTCTCCACCATTGAGGTGCTCTCTGCGTGAAGGCCTCACAACTCTGCCCTTCCTCCCTGGTGCTCAGTGTTTTACCCTCATCATGTTTTGACTTACTAGGTTCCTCTGGCATCTCTGACCCTGGTTGCCCCGGCAACTGGCTCTATGGTCCCCACTACAGACACAGCTGGACAGATAACGAGACAGGACTCCAACCCAATAATGTCAACAGAGGGACACTCTGAGAGACACTCTGACCTCCAGACCAAGGAGAGAGGAACTGACAGAAAATTCCATCACAACATGAGATGAACTTTTCTTCAAGTTGGTGCTATCCCAAAACTAGGGAAATATGATGTTTCAATGGCTCATTAATTAACAAAATAAGATCAACAGAATTGTTATTTCTCACAAAGCATGTACTGTCCTCGATAAGCGAGGTCAAAATCAATCTAAGAGACATTTACCGTGGCGTCTAGTGAAGCTAACAGGTCTGAACTGCTCCCTCGGTAACGTTAGCTAATAGTTCACTACTAGCATGGTGCTAGCTAACTTCAGTTTCACTTAGTTTTTTTAATACATCCATGGTTTCATTGGGAAATAAAATATCAGCTGTCACAGCCACTTACTTCTGTTCTCTGTAACCGTCTCTCTCACTCTGGGTGAATGATACTACAATCGTTTACATGTCGCTATGGTAACACATCGTTTACATGTCACTATGGTAACACATCGTTTACATGTCACTATGGTAACACACCTTTTTTTTCACGCAACTTTATTGACAGAGCACGACTAACGGCTGCATTTCACTGAGCAGTAATTTACCGTAATTATGTTGAAAACAATCATATCGAAGGGTTAAATGTGACGGGAAAACAAATAATAATAAATCAGTTGGCAGATGACACGACTTTATTTAAAAAAAAATGTAAATGATATTGCCTTAATTAGCTTTACAGTCTATTAATGTTTCTTCTAAGGCTTCAGGTCTACAGTTGAATTGGGATAAATGTGAACTGATGACGTCACATGAGTGCCCCCTGCAGTCATTATGTGGCATAAAAAATTAAGAAAGGTGAAATATTTGGGGGATTGTTATTTCTAGGGACAGAGTAACAATAACTGAAAATAAGAATATTTGTAATAACATAGAAAAATGTAAGTCAATTCTGAACAGATGGCTGCAGAAGGATATCACAATTTTTGGGAGCGTACTGCTGTCCAAGATGGACAGTTTGGGTCTAGGTATCATTTACCCGGCTTCCTCCTTACCCGTTTCGGCAAAACTGATAAAAACTATAAATAATGTTAATTTTAAGTTTATATGGAGAAACAAATGCCAGTACATAAGGAAGAGTGATACGGTTAAAAGCTATGAAGATGGAGGCGTAAAAGCGATGGATTTTGATATCATGAATGGTGTTTTGAAATTGAAATGGTTAAAATCCTTTATGTCGAACAGACACTCCTTCTGGTTTATTGTTCCTAATTCAATCTTCCAAAAAATGGGTGGAATAGACTCTCTAGTGCGATTTCTGATTGTAGTTCATTACCAGTCAAACTTTCTGCTTTCCATCAGCAAGTGCTCCTCTAATGGAAGTTAATTTACAAACATAACTTTACACCACATAACACACCTGTGTGGAACAATAGATACATTTTGTGGAGTAAAAAATCTGTGTACATAGAGGACTGGAAATCCAAAGGGATTTGGGCTGTTGCCCATTTTATGGATGACAGTGGAAACTTGTTACAGCATGAAGAGTTTTGTGAGAAGTTCTCAATCCAATGTGTTATGAACTATAATAGAATGATAAAAACCATACCAGTTTCCCTTAGATCAATGATGAAAGAAGACATCTTGTATTCAAATATCTCCCCTAGTCTAAGACAGCTCTGTATTGAAGGAATTGATTTGTGTGACAGCAAGATTACCAACAAAGTTATTAGGAATATTCTGTTAAAAGAATACTTCCCTTAGGAGAAATGATGTTTTCAAGGAATTTGAAGCTGAAGAGGTTAAGGTAATACGGAGAAGATATATTTCATCCCCTCTCCTTCCTATAAGGTGAAAGAGGTGAACTTCAAAATCCTGAATGAGATTTACCCAACGAACCAATTCTTAAGAGGAAGGTTTAACTTTGATGTGAATAACTGTGTATTTTGTGAAAGTGAAATTGAAAGTTTGGAACGTGTTTTTTTCAATGTGATTCAGTGAAGTTTTTCTGGAATGACATGCAGAGCTGGCTACAATCCAAGAGGACTGAGCTGTCACCATTGAAATTCAAATTTGGTATCTTTGCTGTGAATCTGAATTTGGATTTTGTTATCAATATTTTACTGTTATTAAGTAAATTTTTTATACATAAATACAGATACCTCAAAACTAAACCCTGTCTGACTAGTATGAAGAATGAGCTAAAACTGTTACGGTTTTTACGGTTGCTAACAAGCAGCTAAATGAGACTACAAAACGTCATCGCGCCAACTCGTCCTCTTTTACAGCCTCGTTGTGTATACTCACGCTCATGCGACCTTGGTGTAGTTTGTTTATAGCCTAACGTTAGCTTTTTACTTCTGGCGATTGCATTCACATTTCAAAAATCATAAAAGTGGTGTTCATTTGTGAAGATTATCTTACTGAACAAAATGTGTAAGTATCATAAACGTTTGTTTGTCACGGAGCTAATATTCTGCAATAATCCAAAACCCAATGGAGAAATCCCATTGGGTTTTTGTCGAGGGAACCCAAAAATCTCTTTATATTACTTGAACATGATCTGACCCTTTAAAGGGACTGTAAAGGGACAATCATTGCGGGTCGGTGTCCCATGCGCGCTCGCGTGTGGCTACGCTGTTCAGACTCAGACTCCAACACAAACTGCACGGAAGCACCAAAACCGCAAAGTTATATCTAGTGAAGCCCGTCTTGCAAGACAGTGTTGGCCGCAGTCGGAGGACGCGGGGGAGACCGTAGCTTTGGTCTCCAGGGCCGGAGTCTCTGCTGTACTCTGCTCCTCTGCCTGCCTGTTTGCCTTCACTCACACATCGCGCTCGTTCTCGCTATTTCGCTCCACCTCAAATGCATGCGCGCACACTACACACTGCAGGAGAGTTAGTTTAGCTCTGAGAATATCTAATGAATGTACAGTGGACGTTTGTGCAGAAATAAATGCTGCAGCTCCTCCAGACCAACAGAGGTTTCCCGTGTCTTGTGAAGTGACGGGGCTCCGCAGCGAGAAACGTTATCATCTCCGACCAAAGCTCCGATGTCTCCCCTGTTCCCTCCGGCCGCGGTCGGGAGGCTGAAGCAGGAAAAGCCAACACTAGGATCAGCATTGATTCATGGAGAGACCTTCGTCTGGTCAGCTAACATTACTGCCAAGCAGCTGAAATATAGAGTGATATTGTGGTTTTAGCTGACTTGTGTCGCCTCACTGTATTGAGCGATGCTCGTTCATGTCTATGTAGAGCGAGCACAAGCGCGAGCCCGACGCTGACTTTCGTTGACTTAACGGCCACAAGGTGTCGCCGTTAACAAGCATTTCTGATTCTTACAAACAGTCCCTTTAACTAACAATCGCTTAATCCCTTTTTTTTAGGATGATAACTTCTAACTAAAGACAAAACGTGTTTTTGCATATGTTTAAATACAGAACAAACAAGCTAATTTGATCAGGTATTGCATTATAGTTTATTGTTGTAGTCATCATTTGTTGCTCTCTCTGCAGGGAGTTACAGTTTAAAGGTAATACAGACTGAGGGTACAAGCTACACCGTAGTAGTACATGCATGATGCTGTCACACTGCGAGGTTTCTTCTGTGGACGTCCAACTCCTCCCCTCAACACACTGTACCGGGCTAGTTTCCCTCTCAGAGACACAGATCTACAGCAGTCTCACTGTCGAGATAATCACCGAGGCAACAACACACACCTGATCTACAAACAAACCATTAGAAACAAAGTATGTACAGTTACAGTAGATGACTGTTCAACACATGAGTGTGATCATAAAAGGCAACTCTTAAGGCAGAAATATCTTAAGGAGGAACATGAGGAATGTGATGAAGAATGAAAGACATCCAGGGCACAAGTCAGGCATTTCTTCCTGCCAATGAGACTCTGAATGATGGAGGGAAATCATAAAGGCATCATATTATAAGACTTACAGTATGTGTTGCACAGCAGGACAGTATGTTGATATCTTTTTTGCTGCCTGTACAGTGTTTTACAGGGTTTCATAAACTGTGCGTCTGTACAAATACATGAACATGAGGTGTTTTATTAGGACTAATCCTTACACAATACAAACACAACTTAATGTAAAGAAAAGTAAATTAGTTAATATATATTAATCAACGCAAAGGTACATTTAAGAATGCAAAAATATGCAGATATTTCATGTAAATTATTTAAAGGCAAGACTGAAAAATCCTACACATGGTACGGCAGATAATAACGTTTCAATACCTGCTTCTCCACACATCTGAAGGATTTCAGTGAGTTGCAAATGAACATACAGTATGAATGTATGTAAGAAATGTGCTTTACAGGCCCTAAAAAGCTGTTTTTTTTTATCAATCTGCTTCTTACTATAAGCATCAACATTTTCTGTCAAATAGTTAGAATAGTTCATTCATAGTTCATGTACTTCCTTGCACCAATCAGGATTTAGCAATGCTTGAATTGACAGTTGTGGGGGTGTTTGCTTATAGGGGAACTTGGTTATTTTGGATGGATCTTGAGACAGATGTGGGTATTGACCAGTCAGGAACGTTTTAACAAACGTTGCTGTAGAGTTGCATCATGGGAAATGTTTTTTTAAGCATGACACCCATAGAAATAGAATAGGAGTAGAACAGACATTCTCATTCAAATCAACGTAGCCATCTTTATGTGTACCGTTGCCATAACTGACTTTTTTGCAGTAACGACTAAAAGAGTAGCGGAGTTGTAACGTTATGAAGCACAGACAGCCAGAGTAAATGAGTACAATTGTACAACTTAATGCTTCACCCACACACTTGTCACAGCGTAGGAAAGCACCTTGCTATCGCCAGATGAGTGACAACTTTGTTCGGCTCATTTTCTGTAACCAGTGTAGCGTTATAGCACGGTGGAATTAGCAAACTAGCCAGCTGGCTAGCTTGCTAAATCTGCATTAATGCTACAAGGTTACAGTAAATGAGCCAAAGAGCGGGCTGGTGGCCAGCAGCGGCGCTGGGTTTAACGGTCCCTCCTGTTCACTCCCCAACACTCCGGAGAAGGACTAGCTAACTAGTTAACTAGCCATCTATCCATCTCCCACTGACGTGTGTTCTGTTGTCACCATAACAACTAACAACAATCCCTATTTTCTTTTGTTAAATGTCCGTTCCACTCCTATTCTATTTCTATGCTTGACCCGTATATGGACTAATGGACACACACACACAAAAGGGACACATAATCTCAGCCGCTGCAGCTTCAATTTTCACCATTCTTTTTGTAATCGGTCTCTTACAAGTCCCCTTACTTTCTGGATGTGCAATACTAAAATAGCTGGAGTGCCAGACCACTGTCAATCAAATCTGATCAAATCTCACCCACACAGTCCTGATGAAGCAGATTAGTTGAGCACTAAACTCTTAACAAAAATCAGTGCGGTGTTTTGACTATTCAATCTGAGATATGGAGATTTGAAACCACGTTCTCAGGGTCTTTAATAAGTACGGCTCGGCCCAGTTTGTCTCATCATTTTGTTGCAAAGCCACTGTAAACATACCTCAGGGGAAATGACTTTTCTTTGCGTGACATATAGATTAGAAAAGATGTTATTATTTGGCACTAAATCTGCATGAAAACAGATCATTCATCACTGATTATATGATGCAAAATGTGAGGAAACAAAAGACTTTTTCTCTGATTCCTCAAAAAAAAAGTATGCTTAGTAAAGAGGAAAGTGGGGGGAAAAGTTCATTGTGCATTATCAGCAAAATTACACTCCAAATTAAAAACAGAGGGTGACTTCATCGAACAATCATTTACTGTACGCACATGTGTAAAAAAAACTAAATAAAACCCATACAAAATGTACAGCTTAATATTCCATATTTTCTTGTGTCACTCTCACTTACAGTATGACCTCTCAGCAGGCCTCGTGTCTTCTGCAGAGCCTGAGGAAGTCAAACACACATCAGTCCTTCTTCTGTCTTGTGCTTATTGGTTTGAATGTGAGTTGGGTTGGACCACGCTGTCGTGCCATCAGAGGGGAGGGAAGTCATTCCACTTTGACACATTGCCACTTGTCATCACAACAGTTCTTGTCTCGTTACTCCAAAGTCTGTGGCCAGAGATTAAAGGATCATTTATGATATGGTAAAAAAAAAAAAAAAAAAAAGATTGGCAGATCTAAAGTATGCTGTTGTCTGATGGAGCTGTACACGACGATCAGGACACAGCAACAACAAACCACACTGTCCACCACCGAGGTTCATATTCTGACAGCTTTCTCTGACTGAAGTATACATGTACAGTAAACTCATATCCAGTGTTGAGTCTTTATAATTGTGCCATAGGTGCTGGAAGCAGCCAGAAAGAGAAAGAGAGAGAGATAAAGAGTTTTAGATCTCCTTGATTGTTCGTTCGGAGGGTCGGTACTCCTCCCTTCCTTTCGGGGAGGACAGGTAGAAGGACTGGGTCTTGCGTTTTAGGCGAGCTCTCCTGGTGGCCAGCGACAGGCTGTGCTTGCTGGAGGCGATGATGTCGGTGATGAACTTCTTGCAGTCCACACACACCTCCATGGTGGCCCAGTCCTCTGTCAGCTCAGAGGGAAGCTCCAGTTCTTCATGAGACTTTAAGGAGCCGTGCTTCGAAAGCCTACATGGAACAGAAACAGGAGGACAAGCTTGGCATGAGCAGGATCAGACAACACTATTGTTGTTGTTGATATTCTTATTACAGTTTGGTTTACTTTGACTATTTGTTGAATAGAATAGTGATCTGTGGGTGGTCATGAACACATTTTGTAAAGGGTCAATTTATCTTTTATATTTTGGAATCTACAAACATTTTATTGTTTGCTTTGAATGTAAATCCCTTTGTGTTTATGAAAGTTATTAATAACATTATTAATTCAAGGTCAATGGATTATCGTTTTGGTGCTCAATGCATTGATTGTCGAAAACAGGAAGGTTTGAGTATTATTAAGCGTAACAAGCACAGTTTCTGGAGAGAGATGCAACCGTTGAATTCACCACATCATTGCATTGGGGTGGAGGTATTAATCTCGGAGACAGATATCTCAAAAGCTGTGCAAATAAAACCAAAACTATCTGCATAGTTTGATACCACTTGGTTTTTCCTTTTTTTGGTAATTTGGATGAATCAACACTTTAACTGAATTGGTTAATAAAGATTATGTCCAAAACTAGAATTACCACCTCGTGGTTGTATGCCTCCACCAACCAGTCAAGTTGCAGTTTACATCCATTTCTGTCCAAAATGTCATCACTTCATCATTTTCGGCCTATTAAACATTTTGTGTGAAATTGTTTGACCAACAAATTCTTATCAGTTCATCCTTGAGTCCAAGCAGACGTTTGTGTCAACAAAATTTGAAGAAATTCGCCCAAGGCTTTCCTGAGATATCACAAGAATGGGATGGACGTGTGGTCACAGTGACCTTGACCTTTGACGACCAAATTCTAATCAGCTCATCCGTGAGTCCAAGCGGACGTTTGTGCCGGACGGACAACCCAAAAACACAACACCTCCGGCCACGGCTGTGGAGGCATAAAAAATAATTCAAGTATCTTAAGAAATCATGTGAAAGTACGAATGAATACCCCTGGACCCTATGGACAAGACACAAACATGCAAAATGTGCTCCAAATCCAGAAATGTGCAAATACCAAATCTCCAAGCACAAACAATAAGGGAAATGCAATCCAATTCAGGTGAAATGGTGCAGATATCAAAACCCAAACAACATAAATTGTGCAGAGGAGAGGTGAACCCCTTCAGTCTGTCTGTCAGCACATCCTTCCAATTTGGTCTCAACTGAAATATCAACTGTTGTTGTATGGATTGCCATTAATTATTCTTTATTTCTCTATTTAGTTTTATGATGTGTTAATGTGCGTATATGACAATGTCGTAGTAGTCCGTGTAGGCTACAGCTGAGGCTGACAGAGAGCAGATAAAGCTAACAATAACAAAGAATAGCAAAGCACTCTATGTTTCCCCTGGTGTGTAATGAGTATTACAGCTTCACAGGGCCACAATTTTTGCCACTTAGCAGTGGTGAGTCTGACAGTGGAGCCCCAGAAATGACATAATCTGCCAAGTCAAATTTAGTTTATAACTGTATACATTAATACGCAACACTTTTTTTCCTTAAGCACCAATAGCTTATTAAAAAAAGAATAAAAGCTTTTTAAGTGAAATTGCCTTTTATCTCCAATCAGCTGATAAATAAATCTATCAATCAATTAATAAATAAATAAATAAAGACTCTACTTATCTTTTACTAGGTCTGATCATAGTACCAATCAGCCACTAGATGTCACAGTGACAGTGCACTATAGTCCAAATATATAAACTGAGCAGCAGCTACTATGATTTGAGGCCTCTTTGTCTTTTGTTTGTGTTTTAGTATTTTCTGCATTTTGTGATTATGAGCATACAGTAGACTTAATTTCCTTTAATGTAATATATTTCACTCTCTTACAGTATGATTTTTGATCTGTACCGACATCACACAAACTCTCCACAGGAGAATTTGTATCACATTAGGACATAACATGCACTCCAGACAGACAGAATAATTGTGTTCACAGCTCTTACTTAGACATGGTCTTGTGAATGCTGTGGCGCTGCGGGCTACTGGAGGACTTCTCTGATTTAGCAGCAGCTGCTGCTCCAGAGGCTTTTCCAGTTCCTTTCGATGCCCCTGTTGTTTGTACTTTCAAAGTTGAGGGCGCCGTGGCCCCTCCCGCTGCTGACGGCCCCGTGGCCCCTCCCGCTGCTGACGGCCCCGTGGCCCCTCCCACTGTTGACGGCCCCGGCCCTCCAGCCACAGAGAGTCCTTGTCCAACGGCAGCCATTGCGTTCACCCTCTCCCTGGGGAGAGTGTTGGTCGAGCCGATGGAGTAGATTGGCAAGCTGGAATAAGGTTTGGATGGCAGCCGCATCTGTTAGAGAGGGAAGGTGTGAATGTGAATAAGAAGAAGCATCATGATTATTGAGAAAGAATACTGATGAAAATTATAGGACTACATTTTTAGAAAACGCCATGTCCTCACAACTCATATGTGAGGTGTTCAGGTGACAGATTTTCGATGAACACAAGGATTTATAATCTACATTAAACTACTTCTTCTTCAAAAATTGTACTGATACAAAATATATCTTTGTGTGCATCCGCATTACAATATGATTGCAATAACGTTTTAACTGATCTACAAGATACACAGTTAGTTTGGACAAAGGTTTACCTTTAACAGTACGTGCCCTTACTTGACTTGACTTGCATTTCTATCCTAAGGTAGTAGGAGAGCTCTCTCAACTGGAGTGAAGTTCAACATTACTGTCAGCTGACACGCCCAATTTGACTGTTATCAGCTCATTAAATGTGCGTTATCAGTCGTTATAAGCCTCATAGATGTGGGTCAGTAGGGGCCTGCTACACCTACTACGTTGTAAAAGTGAAAGCGAAACTTAAAAGCAACACGTTCTATCAAGTTGTAAAACTGAATGAAACCGTGTGTTTTGAACACAAACAAAAAGGCTTGTTTAGGTTTAGGCAACAAAACCACTTAGTTAAGTTCAGGGAAAAAGATTGTGTTTTGACTTAAAATAACTATATTTGAAAAGTAAAAGTGAAACTTAAGGTTGTGAACACAGAGAAAACTACACATTGTTGGTTTCACACGGAATGCAAATCCCATCCATCACCCACCAACCTCCACCCCAAATGGTGTTTCATGCTGTCTATACTACAGCACCTGACTTCCGCTTTTACTCCTGTCATAATTACTAGTTAGAGGTCACTGTCGTCTTCTTTTATACTTTTCTTCGATGATCGCCCATGTGAATCGATGATAAAACCTACTAGTAGGCGTATAACCACCAACGGCCATTTAATGACCTGATAACAGTCTAACCAGCTGAATGATCAGAACAAATGGAAGTAGGATTTCATGCAGCTAATTGGCTGATTGATTTTAGGGCTGTGTATTGGCAAGAATCTGGGTTACAGAATACAGGGGTTAAGATTCAATATATTGGGATATATTGTGATACTGTAAGCAAGACGATATTCTGTGATTTTTTAAATCAAATTTTAGGAAAGCTCTCTGAACACGCCGCCATAAGCATAAAACCTAAGTAAAAAAGTTTACTTTTGCATTCATCACAGTCCCTGTAACATCCAACATCATAGCACTATTTTGAGGGGGACACATATCTTTGCAAATGTATTAGTATTGATCGATCAATAAGTATAAACAAACCATAATATCGTGATACCCGATACTTTCTTACACCCCTAATTGATTTATTTGATTTAACTAACCTTTTTGCAGCACTGTGCACACACGGGCCTGCGAGGAGAAAGGAGAGAGCAGACGGAGGAAGTGATGAATGAAAACAGTCGCACTTCCTTCTGAATTTTTTTCCTTTAAAATGCAAAAAGATAAAGATAATCATGTATGATGTTTTACTTTTTGCAAAACTGGCAGATGTAGGACCAGGTGAAAAAGGAAAACCTTTTGGTTCGACAACAGAAGCAAAGCTGCAATTAAAAGAGATGAAAACCACGTTAGAATAAAAAGAAATCAATGCAAACATCAAAAAACTTTGACCTAATGTAATTAGTTGTAATTTCAGTGAAGTCAAGAATGGTACAACATTCATGAAGCGTGTTACAACTGCCGGTACTCAACACACAGGCAGCAGGTGTTGTACACAAAGAAGTTACCTTTCCCTTCTTCATAGCGTTGTAGACTTCCTTGTACTGCTGGAACTTCTCCAGCTCTGCTTTAACCAGCACCTGTCTGATGTGCATCACCTCCTCCACCGTCAGAGACAGACACTCCACAGGGAAACAGAACTCCTCCTATAACAACAAACACACACAGAACAGTGAGTGACCCTGGCCACAGTGTTTATCATTCAGTACATCCCTCTGAACCTTTCAGAGCAGCGTGTGTGGGTCCAGACTACATCAAATGTTCTCATTGTTCACTGAAGAAAAAGGCAGATTCGTAGAGGGCTCATGATGCCTAAACAACTGGCGTGATGGGAAGACATGACTGCAGCAGCGGTCCAGGTCAGCAGTTCCTCACTAACTGGGCAATGATTGTATTTAAAGGAGCGTTCCAATGTGACTGAATTTGTTCCCTACACCCACATTTCATATTTTCTGTAATTATATACATCCCTGTAATCGAACATCTCTATTTACTTTATTTACTACTCTTTCTAATAAATGAGAATTAACGCCTCGTGTTGTATGCCTCCGCCAACCAGTCAAGTTGCAGTTTACATCCATGTCTGTCCAAAATGTCATCACTTCATCATTTTATCCTGTTAGACATTTGTGTGAAATTGTCATAATTAGCACGTGAATTGGCAATCATGTTTTGTGAGGTCACAGTGACCTTGACCTTTCACCATCAGTTCATCCTTGAGTCCACGTGAACGTTTGTTCCAAATTTGAAGAAATTCCCTCCATTCCTGAGATATCAGGTTCATGATAATGGTCCAGACGGACAACTGGAGGCCTTTGATGAGGCTGACACCAGGCCTCTTCTCAAGCTGGTACGACCTTGATTCTGAAAAGACTCAACCGTAGTTTGGAGTCAGCTGTTACATAACGACACTATGAGTTATTCTGTAAATATGTTAAATCTGCTCATCATATCCAAGGCCCCAAGAAGAGCACCGGGCTGTGAAGCACATTTTCGTAGTGGCGGTACTACAACTTCCTTGTCCGTCACGTGATGCCATTGGGCCCAAAAATACTTTTTCCAATAGACTTAGATTGGGAAAGAGACGTCTGTAACTCAGCGGATCATTTTTTTTAAAGTAAATCAACTTCCCAGTACGAACACTTTAATAGCCTTTATTTAAATCATTAAGTCCTAAAAGTTGTAAAATGCATTAACAGCCGAATCCAGAGTTATTTTCCTTCCTCCGTTCATGTGAATGAGCCCCATCCCTTGGCTGAAGCGAGGGCTGGGAGGCAGAGTTAAAGGAAACGCTACTGTGCCTGCTCTATGGGCCCAATGGATACGGAAGATCGCCGGAAGATCCGGGTATTTTATCTCTCGGTAGTCGAGCCATTTTGGCTTCATGCGCCACTGAGCAACTCTCATAGGAATGAACGGGAGCCTCCAACGCTGTATCCAGTTCTCTTTATACTGTACATCCATGGTTCATCCTTGAGTCCAAGTGGACGTTTGTTCCAAATTAAAGAAATTCCCTCCATTCCTGAGATATCACGTTCTTGATAATGGTCCAGACAGACGACTGGAGGCCTTTGATGAGGCTGACGCCGGGCCTCTTCTCAAGCTGGTACGACCTTGATTCTGAAAAGACTCAACCGTAGTTTGGAGTCGGCTGTTACCTGACGACACTACGATTTATTCTGTAAATATGTTAAATCTGCTCACTCCTTGTTTCAGGTGTGGGAGGTGAACACCAGCATGAATATGAGGGACGTTGAGTTTGAAGCCAGAAGGCTGCTCAAGTCACCAGAGGCCATCCCTCCTCAGTTTCAGTGAGTCATATACAGTACAGTGGTTGTCTCTGTGGTGTTAAAACAAACTTTGAATGACCGTAAGCTACAGACATCCCAAGATCATCAGCCTGGCTCAGAAGTACGTCAGGAGCCTGACAGAGCAGCAGCTGCAGCAGCAGCAGGAGGAGGCCCCCGGCTCCAAACTGCTACGCCTGCGAGAGGTGGTGATGAAGGTGGTTCCTAAAGTCCTGCAGGGCTTCTGGTTGCCTTCTCCAAACACCTCCTTCAACATGTCCTCCCAGCAGCTCAGTAAAATGGCTGTTGGAGTCACAAAAGCTGTTGAGGACCAGATTCTCCACTGCTTTGTCCAGGTCGCCTTCTCCCGCTCCGCCAGAGACTACATGGTCCCGTCTATCCAGGAAAAGGTTAGACATGGGTTACCCTCAAGACGTCCTGGTGGAGAGGCTCAACTGCTTTGCAGCGGAGGCGCTGAACACCATCACTGATGTCGCAGCGGGAGAAATCTGTGTGCTGTTTCAGCCTCACACTCAAACAAAAGTGTCTGTATGAACACTAAAAAAAGATTGCATCCAGCCAGCCTGCAGGCGTGGTGGATGGTGCATAGCCAACATGTACTCGATACCGGCTGGTCTGATTTGTCAGTTTAGCTCTAATTAAATTGGCACGAAATGTAACAAATGGTGCAGAGAAACAGTCTGTGTGAAATAAAGCTTTTGCTGTATCAGTTGTGTGTTTGTGTGTTTTATATTACAGTAACACCCAGTGTGCTCTGGTGATATTGGTCATTATTCTTAAGTGGTTCAGTTCATGTTGGGTTGAAAAGGTACTAACGTTATTGATGTTTGTCTGCTGGTCGTGGCGTCCTGTTGAAAGCCTCTTTAACAGTCACACATCGGGAGTCGCTGACTGACTGCTGTAGTACAAGTTAATGCACTATAAAATATTCTTTTATATCTTCAGAGATGTGTGAAAAAAGGAGCCTAAACAGTGTCTTTAGATCTATAGTGCCACAAATAAACCAAAATATGGAAGATATTTTATTAGAAAGGCATCCCACCACCAGCAAACAAATTATTTGTAGAGCAGATTTAGATGAATTTTAGATGAAGCTACCTACTCGTGTTTGAGTGTTAAAATGTTATCCAAAGCAGTGAAGTGAATGATTATTAAAAAAATTATATTGTTCACTAGCTATGTGATATGTTTGTCCTCAGCCTATAATGGCAGCCGCCTGCTCTACAGGTGAATGACCTCTAGTGAAGCAGGAAGCATTAGGAGAGGATGGGCAGCTACAGTTATTATGCCAGGACAGGCTGAGACAGACTGGCAAACCTTGGCCGACTCTCTTCTTCTGATGTAAACGCCCCTGCACAGAGCAAAAACTGCCTTCATCAACCCCAATGCAAATGCCTCGATAGGGTTGGAGCTCTGCAAAGAGTGGAGAGTGGAGGGAGAAGGGCGGAGGCGGAGGAGCAGGAGGAAGAGGAGGGGGGGGATCCAGGGACGATATGAAGCAATCATCCCATCCTGAACGTAAGGAGGTTCCTGCAGTTCGATGAAGTCACAGCAGGAGATGATGCAGCCAATTAGACTGTTGCCAGGCCATTAAATAGGCATTATGTTATTATTATGTCACTATAAGCACCAAAGATGTGGGTCAATAGGGGCCTACTACACCCACTGGTAGTTTTTTATCATTTATTCATATGGTAGATCACCGAAAGAAGGTATAAAAGAACACAACAGCTACCTCTAAAACACAATGTTTTTCCCTAAACATAACTAGTTTTGTTGCCTAAACCTAAAGAAGTTGTAGTTTTTTTTGCCTAAACCTAAAGAAGCCTTCTTTTGTGTTCATAACATGACGTTTCATTCAGTTTTACGTGTTAGAACGTGTTGCTTTTAATTTTCACTTTCACTTTTACAACGTAGTAGGCCCCTGTTGACCCACATCTATGGTGCTTATAGCGACGGATAACGCCTATTTAATGGCCTGATAACGGTCGAATCGGGTGCACATGATGTGAGCATACACAGTAGATTTGGTGATAGAAAAAGGAGAGGGAAGAAATCCAGAAAGACACACATCACGCAAATAAAAGGATAAGAGAAGATGACAGTGAGTGTTTAGTTTCAGTCCCTTCTCATTTGCTTCTCTGTAAAGATGCTCACTCCATTTGTCCATCTTTTTGTCTCCCTTATTGAGTTACTGGACAGGATCTGTGGCTGGGGCTGGGTTAAAACTCTGCCAGGCTACGCTGTCCTCAGAGAGCCCAGAGTAATATGCTTTAATAGGTCAAGATTAACTTTGTTGTCATTCATACTATTCACAGGGCAAGTGCACAGCAGAACAAAATTACATCGTATCCAGCTCACGAATGTAATAAGAAATGCTAATAATAAGTTAATAATGTAAACATACTGTACACAAACCATGAATACTGTCACATTATACTATTTTGTCAGATTACCACTGCTATTTTCTATTTGTTGTTTGTTAATTAATTGCTCTTATGAACAGTTTTAAGTGGAGATGAATAAATAATAGATATTTAACTAATAGATATCACCATGAAACTTCCCCAGTTGATTACTCACATTAAGGCAATTCTTTTTTGTATTACAAGTTTTCTGAAAATGTTATGTTTAAATATGCGACATGATGAGACATTATCTTATTAAATATGTGCTAATTTGCATATATTTCCAGAACAGAAATCTGAACATTGGATAAAGCCAGGTTCAAAATTCTTGTTTCATTTTGTTGACATATAAGAGTCAAAGGTTTTTATAGAGGGGATTTTGGATATCTCTTTTTATCACTCCATAAATCAAAAAAATAATAATAATAAGCCATTAAAAAAAATCTACTGAGTTTATACAGTCACCAGTGACTTGGAGCTTTTTTTGGACGGCGGCTGAAACAGTCGGACATTGGTCGGGGTCTCCTTCTCGATGGAGTGTCTCCTGTGGGGGGTCTGACGCCTCTCTGGCTGGGGTGTAGAGGAGATGGGCAGGAACATGGGGGGAGCTGGTGTTCACAGAGGAAAGAAAGGTAAGAGAAAAGGAGGCAGCTTAACTGGAAATATTCCATTGATTGGATAACCCTCTGAGACCCTGCGATCCCGACAGACTTTACTGTCTTTCAGAGGCTGTAGGAAGTTCAGTTTTAGAGCTAGAGTGGAGGTACAGATAGTATATGAAACTAGAAAACCGAAGGAATCCATTAGTACCAACCATGCTAGCAGTCATGCTAGGTCGTCTGGAAGGAGGATAAATAAAGATCCAAATTTGAGCTAAATTTTGGCGAGGAAAAACTGGCATGGTCATTTGACCTCGGACCTCAAGATATGTGACTGACCATGGGTTCTATGGGTACCCACGAGACTCCCCTTTACAGACATGCCCACTTTATGATAAACTGAAAAACCATGCAGTTTTTTGCATGCAGTATAAATAGTATAAAAAGATTTATAAAAAGATTTATAACTAGAACAACTTGACACACAGTGCTGAGCTGTATCTCAAATTAATCTTCAGGTTCCCAGCTTTCAGATGATGTACACCACTTCTATGTGACATATACTGCTGACCAGCTATTTCCCCCTAAAGACCCCCTGTAACCCCCTAAAAAAGACAAAAAAAACGGGTCTGTTGCGGGTCTCAGAGGGTTAAGGAGAACTTCTGATTATAAACAGCAACAGAAAAAGGAAAATCTCTAAGAAAACATGGCTGGTGAGGCTTTAAAGTTGAAACTCATTGATCACTGTCAGTGTATGGTGTAGCCGAGGAGGCGACTGAGCTGTGACAGGGATGTAGAAATAATTCCTGACTCACTTTTCTTCCCCAGAGCACACTCTGGGGATGTATCATCCATCATCGATGTAGCCACACTGGAGCTGCTGGCTGATCTGTGCCCAAATATCTCATCCTGAATGTGTGGAATATACAAACACTTCAATCATTATTTGCTCTGCACATGCCAGATGTAATTTCTAAAAATCCAGCCCACACACACAAACGCATACTGACGTCAGAGTCGGAGCTGGCCAGCTCGGAGAGGCTCGGAGCCTTCAGGAGCCTCTTCCTCTGAGGTGCAGACTGACATCCGGAGGGTTCTCCCCTGGGAGATGATGATCCATTGGTCAGAGACAGCGTACTGGACGTCCTCCTGCCCATGTACGGACTAAACTCATCTGCACAGAGCCACACACAAGAGGGTTATTCAGACAAAAGGAGGAAAATCACTTGACATGGATCTCAAAACAATTCCTCATATGATTCCTTGCATCCTGTGTTAATCTACTGTCACTGTTCTGCGCCCAAAAAAGGGGAAAGAGATTGTTTTCAAATCACATGGGAGGTGAAAAGATGCAATAAATCCTATACAGAGGACTGAGGTTTGAGATCCATCCCAAGGTTACAGAGGTCAGGACGGGTGAGTTAAGCTGGTCTGAGGGGAGGCAGAGGAGCAGGCTGGTGTTAAACACAGAGCATGGATGACTCTTTTTATTATTATTTTCAGGGGAGCTGAATCCTTGAAATCAAGTTCCACAAGGTCATTCTGCACTGAGAGAGGAGTCGTTAGGTCCAAAGATAGAAAACAACTGATGATAATCAACCACCTGACAAGCTGCCTAACTCTAGCTGTGGTTTCTAGTAGGTATGGGGGAAAAAAATCGATTCACCTATGTATGCAATTTTTTTTTTTACGATTTTGAAATCAATGTTTTTATGCCAGAATCGATATATTTGCTTCATTTGAGTCTAAACGGAGGTAGAAGGAAGTTACCGATTTTATTGTTGTAATCCGAGTAACCGCAGCGAGCCAAAACGTAGAAAACGGTGGAGGGTGTGCGTGGATACGACCTGCACCCTCACATTTTAAATCCAAAGTGGTAAACACTACATAGGTATGGAAACACTTTGGGTTTCACACATTACAGGAAAAAGCAGAGCTAGACATCATGGCTAAAGCTGCATGCTAACTCTGTCACGGACAGGAAACGTTATCGTATCACGGTAACGTGCGATCAAGCCAGCCGTCACTCTCATCTCCGTGGTCAAATGGGCCGATGCTACAACTTTAGAGCACCCAGATACTGACATTTATGTTGAATGCATTAAAACGGCCCCGATGGAGCTGACCATGGATGTATAAAGAGAACGGAGCTGACGGGAGAGCTAGAGACGCACTTAACTTGACAAAGTCAGCAGAAGTATACATGTGTGAATACGTCCGGTTTTCAAAATAAGGTGTTAACAAAGGGAACTGTATATACAAAATACATATATGGAAATAAGATTTATTGGATTATATTCACCAGAAGTATAAAACATTACATGTTCCTCATAAATTAAAAAGAAAATACCACTAAATTGTGAGGGAAATGTCTTTATTCTTTGATTTTTGGGTTGCTGGAAAGAATGTAAAAATAATGACTGATATATTTGACTTCAGGACATCTCTGACTACATACATGCTGAAAATCAAACATTCTTACTGTAATGATTTAGATATTTTCCAAAGTAAAAGTCCCTAAAAGTGTATGATTCAACTTTTTCCCTTGGTCTAGAGCTAAAAAAAGTTAACCAAAAATCGCAATAAATTGTAATATCAAATCGCAATACTTAAAAATCGCAATACTTGTAGAATCGGCATTCGGCACCCAAGTATCGTGATAATATCGAATCGGGAGATCGTCCCAGCCCTATTTTCTTTAGAGGGTTTAGAGGGAGGGAGGGAGTGTGAGAAGAGGAGACAACTGCAGCTGATAGTATCCATCTCTTTTCTCCTTTCAGTTTCTTCTCTTGTTTATGGCAAAAGCATACTCATCGTCTCAACAGGAGCTCTGTTTCTGCTGCTGGACTAGAACTGTTTTTTAGACTACATCACCAGGCTTTAGACTTTACTAAACACAAACAAACCAGCCACTATTGTACACTCCACCTGTGTGTCTTGGCCAGGCTTCAGTATTCAAATATTTAAATACAGGATATATTAGTTTACAGCCGGGGAGGCAGACAGACAAGGCCATGAGGTTAAGGGTAAACAAGGCCTTCCAAACCACAGCAGTGCTCATACTTTACCTAGTCCAGTACGGAACAAATCCTGTGGCATACTGCGAGTTTTGCCAAAACCTAGAGGGGGACACCTCCTTCATTAGGATAGCTCTAAGAATATTCCACCATTTGCTTGTGCTGTTAGGTCCCAATAATATATCAGGATTAATGCAGTCATTGCATTATTGTGTGGTTGAATGGGGCTTTTGTGGTGGACCCATCCTCCCTCGACCTGGTTTGTTTACATTTTCAAAATGCTTTTCAACTGATGCCAATGTCTTGCTTTCAATCAAAGGTGGTTGCATGAGGATATATATAGCTTTAAAGTGCGGGATATATGATATGTGTTATGTGTGCAGCCACACAACTTTATTAAAATTCTACATGTCGTGTTGCTGCATGTTATTTTGGGCTATGGCCAACTGTTTATGGAGACATTGGCCTCTCTGCCACTTTTGGGGTTTTCCTGTATGACAGTTAAATGTCAAAATATTGGCTCGACCAAAAAATCCCTGCTCTTTGATTCTAAAGAAAAAGAGAAAACCTAACATTTAATATTCATGTTTAAGCTGATCATTTTTTTGTTTTTAGAGGAGTAGTTCAAGATTTGGGGCAATATCCTTATGGTACGTATTTGTACGTATGGTACGTATTTGTTTTTCTTGACGAAAATTAAATGACTAGAACGCTACCACTCTCATGTCTTTGTGTTAAGAATGAAGCTAAAAGCCAGGCGGTGATTAGCTTAGCTTAGCATAAAGACTGGAAACTGGGGCTCTGCCAACCAGCACCTCTAAAGCAAACTAATTAACTTGTTGTTTCTTGTTTGTTTAATCTGGACATAAAAAGAACTGTAGAAACACTGAAACGTTTTTTTTCAATTCTGTTTGTATAACTTTGGACGGAGCCAGGCTAGCTACTCCCCCCTGCTTCCAGTCTTTATGCTAAGCTAAGCTAACAACCTCCTGGCTCTAGCTTCATATTTAATGCACAGACATGAGAGTGGTATTGATCTTCTCATCTAACTTTTGGCAAGAAAGAGAATAATGGTATTTTCCAAAAATTCAAGCTATTCCATAAATTGTTGATGCATTATAAACATCCCAGTAGGACACACCATCTCCATTTTGCCACCACCAGACAATAAAATGGACCCAGAAGTGCATGATACATCACCATTAGTCGTGGTGTGAGATGGATTTCTCCTTGAAACAGTATTTTCTTGTTCCTGATTAAAACCTTAATGAATCATGTTCATTAAAGTGTCAGTGGGTATGTACCATCTCCCCATAAATATAGAGCAAAGTGAGAATCAAACTGCTCACTCCGTATGAGAATGATCCATAATAAAGGGAAGTTTGTACACACACACACACACACACAGATTATCGGACAGAATTAACGAGTATGCAAGAGGTGATAAAGCTTGTGGTGTGATGAGAGACACTGGCTTCAGTAGGAGGGAGAGAGGAGCACAGCATTATTCGGATTTGCATGCCTCAGCAGTTTTTCCGTATCACCTCAATCAAAACTGTGTCATTAAGTTGATCATATGCATATGACCAGCGCTGTGCAGAGCATGAGACAGCACCCTGATTAAATTCTGCAAAGTCACCTAGTACATGAAAGACTCTTTTGTATGAAGTTGATGGTTCTTGGAGACACAGAGGTGGCAGTTACTCTTTCAGCTGCTCCTTTTATTCCTCGATTCGACGGCTGGTTGCACACTTCTACTTAAAGGTGTAATGTGTAAGACGTAGCCACATGCTGCAAACAAATGGGCCGCATTTCACCGATAGAAATAAAATAGGAGTAGAAGGGTCATTGAACTGTTTGCTGTGGTAATTTGACTAGTACAAAAGAAAATGGCGATTGTTGTTAGTTGTTATGGTGACAACAGAACACACGTAGGTGGGGCCGTGAAGTGTGTGGTCGCAGCCTGTCGGGAAGAGAACGAACACAGCTCCCGGAGACAGCTGGCTGACTAGTTAGCTAGGTGGCTTGTCGGCTCATTTTCCGTAATCAGTGCAGAACCGAAGCCTGGCGGAACCAGCCCAAGAGCTAACCAGCCAGCTGTACGCTAGTGAGCTAGCTATCATGCTAATTCCACCATGCTTCAACGTCACACTGCTTACAGAAAACAAGCCTAACAAAGTTGTCACCGTCAATCTGGCGATAGCAATGTGCTTTCCTCTGCTGTGACAAGAGTATGTGGATGAAGTATTAAGTTGTTCAATTTGACCCCATTTACATTTTCTATGTTCCTCGTAACGTTACTTTATCATACTGTATTGTCCCGCAGGGAAATTTGTCTTGGGCTCTAAGCCACAACATCACACAACATACCAAAGTCACAATGTACATACACGCATAGAGCATAGATCATAGATCATACATACACTCATGCATGAACGTGCTTAAATTCACATGTTGAGTGCGAGACAGTAATTCATTAAAATAATAAAGGGTAATAAAAGACAGTAGTTTCAAATACTAAAACCAGGTATAATCATACCAGATAATAAATAATCAATTTACAAAATATCAATAATAGATTATTATCAATAGAATCATATCATATAAAACTAGGCCTACTTGTTGCCATTTAATATTTTGATGGAGGACGGAATGAATAAATTTTTGTACCGGTGTAGCCGGCAAATTGGCACTCTGCACCGTCTACCTGAAGGCAACACCTTGAAGTCTGGGTTCAGAATGTTCTGTGCCTCGCTGAGCACAGATTTTTCATATAAAGGCTGAAGATAGTGAAGTTTTTCCCCTGTGATCTTCATAGCCGTTTGAGTAAGGCGTGCAGGCTTAAGCTGTATGTTTGTACTGTGATGTGTCCAATCTGCCGGCCAATGTGTCACTCATCGGTTTGCTCTCATCAGTGTCCTCCTGCTGACCAGCGTCCCACATCATGTTTCACCTCCACCGATCACAGCCGATCAACACCAACCACTGAAGCATGACATGAAATGTGTGTGCGGTGTGCTGATACAGTATGTCTGATGTGTGTGCAGGCTGGGAGAGCAGATGAGCAGCCACAACAAGGAGGGGAAACAGAAAGAGATAAAAAGCCAGATAAGCAGCGAGGTCGACTTTACCTGGCGCATCAAAACTGAAAGACATGCTAAGTGTCCGAATTACTGCAACGAGAAACAGTCATGGCATCGGACAGTTATTGCTTGTGATTAGGAGGTAAACGACTTACTGTTAGTACATTAAAGGATGTAATCTGCTCGTATTTGGCAAGACATGCAGGGGTGTAGCACGCTTATAGTCTAGTTTTAGATCACTGAAGTATAACCACTTAAATGATGGGAGATAATAGGATTTCAAATAATCCACAGCCAATGCTGAGAGATTACTGACATTCAGAAACAGTAGTGGTTTTAGCGTTGTTAGTATTAAAGGAATTGCAGACACTTAGCATTACTATGCATGTTAAACTTCCACTATATTGCAAACAGTGTAGTCAACAAAACAATAATAGGCATTAGTTGCAACACAAATATGAAAAGTTAGAGCAGAGGCACAAATAATAGTGCAGTAAAGTAAAGTAAAGTAAAGTAAAGCAACTGCACATTTCTCATCTGAATTCGTCCCAGCAGGTGCAAGCATCAGCTCCATACTTCAGCTTAAAAAAGACATTTCAGAGTGAAGTATGCTTTTCAAGTGCATGAGAGTGTGCGTGTGTGTGTGTGTGTTTGTGTGTGCAACAAATAACAAGAGGTGGGACAAAGAAGTGGCGAGTTTCCTTACCCAGCCGTCCCCTGCGGACCGTACCGGGCGACACCGGTCGAAGTTTCCTCTCTGATTTGATTTCCTTCAAGATCCGTTCGTGCAGTGTTGGAGGAGGCTGAGTCTGTGGCTTCAGCTTACGAGCTGACACCTGACGCACAGGTTGATGATGATGACGGGTAAAATATAGTAAGAAGAGTGGAGTTAACAACTGACACAAACAAACAGGGTTGTAGCCAGCGGGCATTTCTATCACCACCTCCTCATATCTCCTGTGACTCATTACCCAGAGTTGAGCGCCCTGCTGAAACAGCGCCTGCTAGTTCCGCAGTAAGATTTATATCAACAGAGAACTGATGAACGCAGCATTTCACTGAGTTCACAGAGCGGTGGAACTTGAATTAGAAAGCTACAGAATTCTTACACTTTTTATATGATGATGTAGAAACAGTGTTACCTACTTCAGCTTTAATGTAAATCCAACAACGAGGTCTAGAACATTCCTTTTTTTGCTGGGCCAAATACAACATTTTAAATGGAAAATTCCAGTTTATTTCAACCTGTTGTATTTCCTATAAATGTGGTTATCGTGGCTCTATGGGTTTTGTTAATTTTGAACTTGTTATTAGGGCTGTCAAAGTTAACATGATAATAACGCGTTAACGCAAATTTGTTTTAACCCCACTAATTTCTTTAACGCATTAACGCAACTTGCCATTTTTAGGTTGTAGCGGGCTCTGTTCTAAAGCTAGAGTGAATATACTGGAATCATATGAAACTAGAAAATGTAAGGAATCCATTGGTACCAATAACGCTCCAAACTCATGCTAAATTTTGACGAGGAAAAACTGGCATGGACAATTCATTCTTTGGCTGAACTGGTCACAACAGTTATACGTATGATACACCTGAGAAGGGGTCACGAGTAGATATTGCTTTGTTTAAGGGGTCACAAACCTAAAAAGGTTGAAAAACACTGTTCTGGCTGAATGTTTTTTGTTGAGACTCTCATTTGAAACAGGTCTAATTAACGCAGGATTTCCCAGGCTGCACAAGGATGGGTTGTGATATTTAAGTCCATGCTCTGAAGTTGTACTTACAGGGTTGAGAGGCGGTCTGGACCTGATGAAATCCAGGATGACTTCGTGAGCGCTCTTCTTTAACCTGGGTGGGATGTCTCCATTTATCTGAAACAACAGAATAGGATAAAAGATATACACGGGCATAAAGACGGAAATGCCTTGATGCTTTACTTCTCATGACATGGAAAAGTTGAATGATCTCATACCACATTACACACTGAGGTACAAAAAAGATCATGAAGTCTAATACGGGGTAACATTGCCTGTTGCAAGACTACCAAATCCAGGACCATAAACAGAGCTATCAGCGACGGTTGCAGCTATTGATTACATTCATTATCAATTAGCCAATTTTAATTATTTTTCGGGTTAACCGATAAATTGTTTAGTCTGTAAAATGTAAAATAAAAAAAAAAAAAAAAAAAATAAAAAAATTGTCCATCACAACTTCCCAGACCCGAAGGTGCCATCTTTGAATGTCTTGTTTTGTCTGACCAACAGTCCAAAACCCAAAGATGTTCAATTGACAATGATGTAAGACAGAGTAAAGCAGCAACATCTTGCCTCATCAAAACGGTCTGCGATTCATTTTCTGTTAAACAACCAATTGATAAACCATTTAATTGTTTCCATAATATTATCAGCGATGCCAAATAGCGTATAGTTGCAACATAACAGGTATGGCTGGGATTAATCCCAAGCAGTTCATGACATGGCACTAATTTCCATGATGTTTTGTTAACAGTGAGTGCCTCTGGGTGGTGACTTGTCCAACAACTTGAGGTGAAATATTGCAGCCTCAAATGTGTCAAAACAAAATGCCTGTACATCCTTCATATAACCAAATGAATGAAAGTCAAGCACTACACTGGTATCCAGAAGAGCATTACCCCATCCTACAGCTATTACACAACAGTGTTTTCCCTTTGGGATTGGAATAATAGTACAGCAGAAGTGCAGCAAGCAGGAGGCGTGCATGTGGCATTAGTCCCTAACTGTGCTGCAAACTGACCATGACTTTGCGCAGTTTAAAGCGTTGGGACTTGATGTCGTCCATGAGCATCTCGTAGGGGGTGAGCTGGAACTCGATGGGCAGAGGGTTGTACTGACGCTCCTGCACCTTCTTCAGCTTGACTCCTTCACGCAGGGATCTCATCACCTGAACCCAGAATCGAGCCTGACGGAGGAAGCAAAGGGCAGCATGAGAAAGGGGAAGTAGAAAATACCATGACCCTTTGAATGTGAATTTATTTGGACAATAGCAATCATCTGTGCTCTGACCTCTCTGTGCACACAGAGCAAGGAGGGTTCATCAAGGGGAGCGGTTCTATCCATCTCAACATGGTTCCTGAGAAGCTCTTTAATCACTGCCTATAAAGATTTCTTTATGTGAACATGCAGTTATGAAGAATCTTTGATGTGGAACCCAAAAGGGGGTGTGATTTTCCCCTGTACTTTAGGTGATTTAGACTTTGATCAAGAGAAATGATCTGTTGAGGCTGGAGGTCAGAGGTCAGGAGTCTAGTTGCCTACCCAGTCATCGTTCTGTAGCTCATTCAGGTCTCGTCCAGTGTCATCTGATGACCTTTCCTCCATCTTACGGAGGTTCTGGTGGAAATTGAGAGAGAGACAGAGTTTGAATATAAAAGAAGAAATCAGAAGGACATCAGGAAATAAAAAGAGAAGGATGAAGAGCCAGTACATGTTGACCAACAAAGTCACAGCTGTTTCTCCAGTTTAGGATGTCATAGTGTTACCCTTGTGAAAGATTTGTTTTAATATACAGACACTCCCATGTTGATAAGAGTATTAAATACTTGACAAATCTCCCTTTAAGGTACATTTTGAACAAATAAAAAATGTGTGATTAATTTGTGATTAATCGTGATTAACTATGGACAATCATGTGATATTTTTATCAATTGACAGCCCTAGTTATTAGTCACACAAAGGCCTATTTGTATTTCAGCAAATGTTAGCATGTTAATACGCTATGCTAAGCTACTCAACCACAACAGTTAAGAATCAGATTTGGGCTCAGTGTTTTTTGTTTAGCTCGTTTTGTTTGTACAATAAGCATTACAGCCTCAAAGAGCTGCTATAGCATGTTCTTGAATAAAAGTATCAGCCCTCAAAAAAAAAAGAAAAAACCTTATTAAAATTCACTTTTTATGTAAGGTAGAAGTAAAAAGAAACCTGGCACAGTCTCTTGTTATCATGCAGTGAACAGAAAGCCCAGCTGCTCCATCCTGACACCTGAGTGAACCTGCGCAACGTGAAGCCATTAGAGTGTTGTAAAACACTGACAGTCTGACTGACTGTCGGTGGGAAACAAGGAGCTAACCTGCATTCCTCTGCTGGTGCTTTCAGAGTTCAGCAGAGGACAACATCAATGTGTGTGTGTGTGTAATAGAGAGAGTGAGAGAGGAGGAAACAAAATGTAACAAAAAGTGTGTATGAGCATTTTAAAGCAGTAGGCAGACAGAAAATAATGTTCCCTCTGGTTAATGGTTATGGTGAAACTGTTATATGTCACGTCACAACAGAGGAGAGTTTGATAAGACAATCACGGGAGTCACACAATGGAGCCTTTGGCCATGACCTTTACCCTGTGCATCATCACATTCTACCATTGTGCACAGTATGAAATCAATAAAAAACAATTAAATTGTATAATGTTGACTCCAAATGGAGTAGTTTTATTATAATAATGAAATATGATCAAGTCAAACTTAGATAATAACAAATAAGTTCAATAACAATGTAAATAACATAACAAAAAATAATTGAAAGTCAATTATGTACATTCAATATACAAAAGTAAATATAGAATTTCTCATGAGTTGATTTAAATTATTGCCAAACAAACATTGTTTGGACAAAATACACTTGGAGTGTTGTTTTCGTAGCGCTAAGGCCTCGTCTTTTAGAAACAATTCGAGAAAAAAAAGACCACCACAGCATTTTATTACATTTTTAAAGGCAGTGTCTTAACACACAGCTCTGCCGAACCCGGTACCGGGTTTGTTGGGTAAAAGAGGTTAAGACCTCAACCCACCGGGGAAATCACAATTCACCATCATCCTGCCACAGCTGCTTCTACTGGACTGTAGGCTCAATGTAGCGGTTACATAATATCACTCACAACATAATGCATAACTCTGCATGCCTACAGTGTACAGGCTACAGTTCTTCAGTGTAATGTCGAAGTGCTTAATGGCTTATAACAGCCCATCCAATTAAAACACTGCTAATCTAGCCAGCGAAGAGCACAAAGAGAGATCAGTTCACTTGCTTTTAAACACCATTATCTCGTTGGTATGCGTCATGAAATCACATCAAAGCCACATATTTCCATTTCAAAAGGTTTGATGAAGCAGTGCTCTCTGCAATTGATGGGGGACAGCATTTTAATTCAAACAGCAGCACAGCAACCCTTGTGTGGACAAAACGTCCATGTGAATAATGAGGGCAATTACCATCTGCATCTAAAAGCTCATTTTTTCTTGTCTCTAGCTCTAGTTGTTATTCGTTTTTTTAGCTCTCAACCGCTGACAAGAAGCACTTATCCGTGAGCAAATAGGAGCCAGAGTTGTTTCTGTGAATCACCGCTGATTCGGCTGCTTTTCTGTGAATCTCAAGCAGCAGGAGGCCTCTTTGTGGGGAGACAAAGCGATTCTTTGGCAGCCATGGCTGGTAGTGGTGGACAGATAAACATTGGTCCACTGTGGGTCGGCACAGCTCTGCCATACGGACTGGGAAGTGGGGGTGGGAGGGCTGCTCAGTGCCCGTCTTACCCCTGGGTATCACACACACACACTTATATATACATGGACACACACACACACACACACACACACACACACACACACACACACACGGAACACAGGCAGAATCGCAGATAAACACAGCCATTAACAGACTGTGAATGCATCCATGAAGCCTCGTGAGATGAACCATTTTGCGAACCAATTTGCTGGAGAGCTTCAGTGCTTCATGAAGCTTCATCTCGCCATCACTACCTAACAGCCCTCCTCTTGTGGTATTCACGACCTCGTAAGTGGAAAGTTTCTGAAAGCTCAGAGTTCACGACTTGTGATGTGTTTGTTGACGTTGTCAGAAATGGCGGAGGCCATGGAAGTTAATTTTTCGGTGCACAATAAGTTAATATATTGTTATTGTAGTCGTGTATTGTTTTTCTTTGTCATTGTATAATATGTCTGAGGAAAATGTTGGTATTCCCACCATCCTCATCTTTTTCCTCTGTCATTATGCCTTTACATTTCCTGCATTATGTTAACCGCTTGCTAAATCGTTAGCCTCTGTGGCGTCTAGACCCCGACAGTAACGTTAATATTGCCGTTGCTTAGCAGCGGTGTTCTCACGACTTGAACTCCGAGCATATCGTGTACATGACTTCCCACGTTGTAAATACGAGCTAACGAGTTTCACTTGAAGGCACCAATAAAACCAAAAGTATTGGAGAAATTGAAATTTTGACCTGATGATGGCGCTAGATGAAAAGTCAGACATTGCAATTAATCCTGTGGAGGAGACCATGAATGTTTGTACCAATGGCAATCCATCCAATAGTTTTTGAGGAATACGGATGTCAATGCCATTGTGGTGCTAGAGTTAAAGTCAGGGGATCGCCAGGTTCAAAAACATTACTTCCTTGCTTTCTAGGCTAAAAAGGCTGCAGTCCCCCACTTTCTTTTGTTTCAGGCGTCTTCCTTAGCCTTCTCCACCCTGCAATAAGTCCTCTCTCCTAACAGAGAGTTATGTAACCAACCAAATCCCCTCTATTCATTCAGATGCATTACGCAGTACGCACACTAAAAGGGCAGTAGTGCATAGCAGGAAGGAACCCTGAGGTGGAACACACACACACACACACACACACACACACACACACACACACACACACACACACACACACACACACACACACACACACACACACACACACACACAC
>CAKALU010061592.1:7740-91691 GCA_916700995.1 Hozukius guyotensis | reverse complement strand
AAGTGTTTGCCTTCATCAGCATCCCAGGTTTGTGTCACACCTCAAAGTCAGCATGACATTTGATTATTTACCTATATGATGACCACCGTTTTCCATGACCTTAAAGGAACAGTGTAGGATCTGGCAGTATCTAGCAGTGAGGTTGAGATTGCAACCAATCGAAGCCTCTCCCATGTGCCAAGCATGCAGGAGAGCTACGGTGGCCAACGCAAAAAGGCGAACAGCCCTCTCCAGAGCCGGTTGTTTTAAGAGTATAGCGTCATTTGGAGCAGATCCAGTGCTGCTGAGCGTGGGTGTGTGCGAGGGAAGGGAGTGGTGAAGCAAGAGAGAGAGAGCGGCGGCGATGGGAACGAGTAACGTTATCGACTCTGGCCCAAGCCGTTCGGGGTTACTGTGGAAACATGGCGGTGCAGCATGGCGAACTCCGTGAAGAGGACCCGCTCCCTATCTAGATATGAAGGGCTCATTCTAAGGTAACGGAAACACAACAATTCTTATTTTCGGGTGATTATACACTAAAGAAAACACAGTTATTATTATATTCCATTTCTGCCAATAGATCCCCCTGATTGTTACACACTGGTCCTTTAAACCACTGGTTAAAGCTTCAGTAGGCAACAAGTTTTTTGGCATCATTGGGCAAAAATTCCATAATAACCTTTCAGCATATTGTAATTCAAGTGTTCTGAGAGATAACTAGACTTCTGCACCTCCTCATGGCTCTGTTTTCAGGCTTTAAAAAAATCTAGCCCATGACGGACGACTTCCATCAATCACAGGTCATTTCAGAGAGAGCGTTCCTATTGGCTGTGCTCCGGCTGGTGGGCGGGGATTGGTATTTCCTCAACAGATCTCAACATGTTATTTTTCAGCATCCTGTTGATTTCAACACAAATTTGCTGTTCACAGTGTCGCATTATCAGGGAAAAATAGGATGCATCCCTTAGGTTTAGTAGCGCCACGCTGTTGAGCGCTTTTTTTTCTCTTTTTTTTCTCTTTTTTCTGTGCATGCGTAACTGTGGGAAAGCATCAATACAGAGGAATCGATAGTCAGAGATTCCTCCGCGTACCACTAGAGAGAGCACGCGTGCCACCAGTGGTACGTGTACCATAGTTTGAGAACCACTGTCATAGAGTACATGTTAGTCAACTGACACACGAATGAAAATAAAATCTACTGTTCTGTACTCACCATTCCAGGACACAGTTATTGAGAATAGTCTGCAGCAACATTTGGATGAGCTTGTTTGCGTTGTCAAAAATGGTGATTACTAATCCTGAATGAGTCCATTAGGGGCCAACAGCCAAACGTAATCACAAAGGACATTCTTGTTAGTTAATGTGTCATATTTGAGTCAGTACGAGTTAGGTAGATAGATTTAGTTGTTGCAGTTATCCATCTGCAGGGATATCATGTGAGCAAGGTCACAGCTCATACCCTCCACTCCACCGCCCCCCTCCACTGCCCCCGCCCCTGCGTTTGTGCCATCCAGAGTGCTTCACATCACTCAAAGATGACAATCTAATGAAAGATCCTTGTACTGAGCTCATGGTGCCTTCAAGTGCATTCTGCCAAATAGCTATTAAAATGCCCTACACTCTGTGATTGCCTTTCAGAGAGGAGGAAATTGGAGAAGGCAATAGATTGGGCCGGAGGATTAAAATGGTGGAGGGGTTGATTAGATAGTAGCAGCCTGTCAAGATCTCATTGACCAGAGGAAAGGATACGCTGTTAGGCAGCTGCCCAACAGGCCCCACGCAGGCCCACTGTATGAATATCTACATTTCCTTATCCAATGAAGCTTTTGTCTGGGTGTGTGGTGCAGAAGATTGTAGTTGATTTTTTTTTTTCTGAATTGCTCCAGAGTACATGGCAAGATGATATATTGGTGAGAGTTAAACCTGGAATTATGCAGTATAAGACTCAAAATACACCTGGTATTTCCTAACCTGTGATCCGTATTTGGATATGTTATCTGGTTAAGGTCAGAAAACAGGCAGGGTATTGTTTCGTTTTTCTGAGACAATGCAACAAAAGGAGTTTGCCTTGTAAGATTCATTGTAAAAACAAGAATACTATTATATTTCTTTGACATGATGGGAAGAGAGCATTTTACAAATAATAACGCTGGTGAGAGTCTTGCTTTTTTGTAAAAGTCAAAACCCCCTCCCTACTCCAACAACTTTTACGCAGCACCTTGTTCCTATAATTTATTCTGGAATATTTTTAATGATTCAAATAATGGTGAGTAATAAATAACAAATAAATATTCTTTATATATAACTATCTTTAAGGGATTAAAGGAGATTAAGACCAAGATAAGGATAATACCTTATATACTTAACTGAACATTTTAAGGAAATCTTAAGGAGAAGACTTAGGTGTGTTTTGTGCAACCAATTTTATTTTCTCGGACTACAAAGAAAATCTTACTTTAAGGTGTTTATTTCTAAGCTTATATTAGAAATATGCCTTTATTTAAAATTTCCTGATTTATAGGTCTTATCATCTTTTATCAAATTCAAATTCAGATAAGCTTTATTGACATTATTGTTCAGGTTACATTATTGCCAAAGCTAAATTACATATTAACGAATAATTACATTTCACAAGAAATAATCACAAAATAGTCACATCACAATACATTTTAAATACACATTTTTTTTGTGATATTCTGTCTCCACCTCTCTTGTATGACAACGTGAACACAGCCTGGCCTCCCTGGGTAGTCTGTTCTGCCTGTTACGGTCTGTTTCTATGGCCTGACTGTGTCCACTCAATTTGTACATTGTCAACGTTTTCCTAAGTTTGCTATCAGTCACGGTGGTCAGATACTCTGCCACCGTGTACTCTCTGTTTAGGGTCAGATAGAATTCCAATTTACTTTGTGATTTGGTGGTTTCATTCCAATATTTGATATAATTTTCTTTCTGTTTTGAGATGATTTGGTTGGGCCAGATTGTTTCATCTTTTATCCCTGTTTTATAATCTGCTACAGTTTTACAATTGCTGTCAATGCAAACTCAACACTTCCATCCATGTTCTCTGTTAAATTCAATACCAGTGTACTAATTAGACACCGACACCTGGAGGCTGCTTGACATCATCCCGGATGCACACTGTGCACAGAATATCTATTGCCTGTCTGTCCGTCCTGGGAGAGGGATCCCTCCTCAGTTGCTCTTCCTGAGGTTTCTTCCATTTTTTTTCCCTGTTAAAGGATTTTTTCCTTATCTGAAGGAGGGCTTTTAAACCCCCTTGAGGCAAATTTATGATTTGTGATATTGAGCTATATAAATAAAATTGACTTGACTTGACCAGAGTCAAGTCATACTCACATCTAGCACTGACAACACTTCCTGTAGGTGTTTCAAAAGCCGGAAGAACTGAATAAAACCCCCACATCTACTCCAGGGAGGTGGACGTCAAAGATAGGAAGCCACACGTTTATAACTCTGATGCAATTTATTTCATATTTAAAAGATCAACTTTCAACAAAAAACAAGGCAATGTGCCACAATGTCAGTCATTAGATCATAAAATAAATTACATCAGAGTTCCCATCGAGCAAATCCCCACTCTGTTATTTTACGTTAGACGTCTACTAGGAAAGTGAATAAGTTTGCCCTTTGAGCTAGAAGGAGCAGGAGTTGTTGGGTTTTCATTTCCAGTAGCTTAACAATGATTGAAAAAAACAGAAAAGTAGAACTGCTAGACTTATTTAAAGTAAGTCAATTTAATGAAAACAGTAAATCTGTTCAAAGAGAAGCAGAGTGGTGAGTATGACGTGACTTTGTTGTTGCATTAATTGATTTAGAACTGTGGAAATATTGCTTTATGTTGAATTTAACATGAAAGATATATGGTACAGGTGTTTTACCCTACCTTCATTTGTTTGCGCCTTCCATGCCCCCAGCACTTGTATGAGACCGGGCCTCGGAATTTCCGCTCTGCATTTTAAAGCCCTGTTTTGAAAGTACCAATATTTATAAGATGGGAACAGAGATGCTTCTTTGTGCGAGTTTGCCCCCCTTTTTCTTTTCACATCTAGTTTGAGTTCTGCTTTCATATTTTTCCTTCATTTTGCCAAAACCTCTTTTGGATTAATATACACTACCTAACTGCGATTGAATGAGAGTGGAGTGAGGTGTACAAACTCAGCAGAATAAAATCATGGCGTAATCAATATTACGCATCACCTGCGTGAGTGGAATCACTGGTTTTATCCATGGATTTGTGAGACATTCCTCGTAGCAGGACGGCTGAATTCATCAAACAATAATCACTCCCTACACTACTTAGCGTGACCTCATTTTGACCAGCCACAGTAGGCCTATTACATTATCCTGAATTTATTACATCACCAGTTGCTACAGAGACCCTTGGTGGTTTCCTCGCCCCCGGTTTGAGAGGCATTGCAGCAGAATACTGTATCTGTTCAAACTCCCACGATGCATAGCCCACACTAAACCAGGCCAATCTTCCTTTCATCTGTAGAAAAGCTGCCTCTGCCTCTCCCTCATGACTCCAGTGTTTACACTCACTGACAGTGAGCGGCTCAATGAACAGCTGTCAAACAGCTCTATAGACAGCAGCATTCAATAAAACAACCTCTGCACTCCTCTGCCACTGCCCTAGAACAAGTCTATTGTAGTGGCAGGCTCATCTCTCTCCCTCTATAACCCTCCCTCTCTTATATACACAATCATTTACTCATTGCCTCTCGTGTCTCTCTCTTTCATTTTTTATGTCATCAGTTCAATTTAGATAAGCTTTACTAGCATATCAAATAAGCTTGGGAAGTGACGCGTGTTGCCAAAGAGATCCCAGCTTAATATTCAATATCTAAACAGCAACTATAGGGATGCACCGATACCAATATTGGATATTGGTCCGATAGTGAGTCAAATAGGTAGATCGGGCATGGATCGTTGGGCCGATCTGGTATCAGATAACATTATTATAATAAATAACAATTCAGTTCATTTATATCTATGATGATATATATATATATACTAATAAACAACATATAGTACAATGTGATGTCACAATGAATAAATGCAGTACAATATGATGTCACAATGAATAAACCTAATCTGGCACATGATGTCACGATGAACACACAAAGTGTAGTACAACTCAATGTCATAATTACAGTAATAAACAAAATGTAGACATGATATCTTAATGAATAAACATAATGACAACACAATGTTAAATAAGGGCAGCTTAAAATAAAAAAAGACACAGTGGCAGACAGCAATGCTGACATGGTTCTGAAAATGAAGGGTTGAAAGCAACACATACTGTAGATTGCAAACTTGCAAAAAATTATGCCATCAGAATTATATGAACAATGCTATAATCACATAAAAATCCTTGGAAGCTTTAAAATCTTTTATCAGATATTTCGTGTTCAGAGAATTTACATTTTCCTTCACTCCTTGCTTTTAGTCTGACACACTGTCTCTATTGTCTTCTATCTCCTAAAGCAGTTTTTTCATTGGACTACTGAAGTCTGTCCATTTACTATTCTGTTGCTGCACTATGATAATGCACTTTTTGTTGCCTTTAATTTAAACTGCAAAATAATTAAATATCAATTAAGCCTGAACCTGTGTGGGGAGAAGAGAGATCAGTGACAAGTGTTCTCCTCCCCGGCAATGTTTTTTTCTCTCCTGTTTAGCTGCGACATTGTAGCAAAGACTATAGCAAAGACCTGAGAGAGGTTCAATTATAGAATTTGGAGTGGATTTGGATGTGGTGCCTCACTTAACATCACTCCAGGAGAGCAGAGAAACATGGAGTTGCACTTAATTTGGCAGCGGGGGAGTCATGACTGTATCATCTGGCTGTGATTGTTCCTGCCACCGCCAACCTGGGCGATGGTGTGAAAAACATGCAGTGACACTGATTGGGGTTGTTCTGTCCTCTGTATTTTCCACTCTCCAAAAAAAACAGCGAGTGGGGCTAGAACTGGATGTATGTAAAAAGACTGCTGTATTTTCATCAATTCTGTAGTAAGCTTCACACCAGCTAATGGCTTAAGTTGCGACTTATGTGGCTGCAGCTAGATTTCAGTGTAGTTTCTAGTAACAGATTCATTTCATGAGAAAATAGGCTGCTTTTGCAAAAGATTTGATTGTTTTGCTCTTAACCTAAGTTTAGTTATTTAACCATGCAGAAGGCCCCCTTAGTGGAGGGCTCCGCCTGTGCTTATAGAACTAGGGTTACAGTATCGTAACATTCCTTCTAACTCACACAGGCTCCACCCTGTACTGGACTCTATGGGTACAGTGGGTGGAGCCCAATGGATGTATGCCCTACCGCGCCACCACATCGACCTAACCACACTGATCCAAACCAACTAAGGATTAGACACCACAGCCCGCCTACCTCTTTATAACCTAGGCCGCCACAGCGGAGAAGAAGAGGGTCCTAGCCAACTGAGATGGTACACAACTGATCTGGCTAAAGCCATGGCCTAACCCTGCAGTAGTTAAAAAGACAACAGTAGACACCCTGCACACCACATCCCCCGGGTCGTCAAGGAGCATAGGTGTATCATGCCCAGAGGGGGTCAGGTGCAACACATCTGACACACACCTCATCATTTTCACCAGTCCTGTGTCGTTCCAGCGAGCACAGACCCTGAAAAGGAGCCCGACATGTCCAATATTGTTTGTCCAACGGGCAAGGCGTTGACCATGACGTCACCGTACATATGTCCTCAACACTCACCCCACCGAACAAGATTGTCGACACCGCAGCGCTGCGTGTAGAGTTTGCGCGGACCACATTGGGAGGGTCTCTTCCCGGCCTGCTTGTAGGCTTGGGAGACGAACTCACAAAGACATCCCGCCAGGCGTTTCTTGGAAAGGGCTTTATCGTCCACACCATCACTGAGGGACACGAACACCTGTTCAGTGCGCCTGAGGTGGGGCCGTGCGTTCAACATAACATGCCAACGCACGAACAGGGAAAAGCAGATGCGATCTTGCCTCGCTGTTTCTCGCATGGAGTGGAGGACAAAAAGCATCCAGTTGTATGACCCTCGACGTGAATGAACTCTTCAAGTTCTTGGGAACAAAGGAGGGGTTTGGTCTGAGAGTATCCCTACTGCGGTCACCACGGAGCATCAAGCAACTGGGGTGCACCGACAGGGCGGTTAGTTCACATACTCTCTTAGCTGAGGTCAAAGCAAGCAGCAGAGCTGTATTGAAAGACAGCACCTTTAAAGAGGAATGCTTTTAGAGGCTCAAAGAGGTCCTACACCGAAGCCTCGAGCACTAATGGCAATTCCCACAGGCCGTTGCCTCCTGACCCCTTGCAGAAACCGCTTCAAGAGAGGGTGTCCAAAAACCGGTCTGTTGCCAAAACCCTCATTGTAGGAAGAAATGGCTGCTGCATACATTTTAATAGTGGCATCAAACAGCCATCTATCCATCAGCCACTGTGAAGAAGAGAGAACAGACCCGACTGCATAAAACAGGGGATCTACTGTAGCCTCCTTTCCTCTCACCAACGTTGGAACCCTAACCACTTGTAAAAGGCAGTGGGGGATCCTGCTCTTGCCGCCTGTATGGTCTGCACAACCTGTACAGAAAGTCCAGCCTTACACAGACTGTCCCTATCAGGAGCCAAGGCTGGAGAGGCTGGCCCAGAGTGGGCAGTGCACCTATCACCCCCACTTCCTGAGACAGAGCCCCCCAGAACTGGGGGATGGTCCAGAGCTGAGCCGCTATCTTTTGAGTCAGGGGCTACCAGACTGACAAGTGCTCCCGCCTCACTCCCTCCAGTAGGGAAGGAATGAGACGCAGTGCCAGAAAGGCGTAAAGCATCTTTCTTGGCCATGGCACACGTGGAAACGTGTCCACCCCCAAAAGATGATTCTTTTCAATGATTTTGTGGATTCAGAACTCAGCTGTTCTCTGTCCATCTAATCCTCACAGATAAGGTAGTGGGGGGACTTTGGCCTCTACTCCAGACAACATAGAGTGCGTTGTTGACAGGAAGCATAAACCGTGAGCATGAAAGGGTGAAGAGTGAAGAGTGAAGGACACAAGTCTCTTTGACCCGTCTCCCTCTCCTTCGTCTCTTTGCCCTCAGCTCTGCCTTTTGTAAGCACCCATTGTTGTCTGAGGATTTGAGGCGTGTGTTTGTGGCTGAGGTAGGCCGTTTAGATGTGCACAGTGCAGCGCTGCACTTTAGAAATTCTCTCCGCTGGGGCTTTTTCTGATGTGGGTGTTTTTTATTCTGCTTTAGGTTGGCCACGCTTGATGGGTCAGCTATCAGCTCTGTGCAGCCTTGCACACAAGGCCTTTGATTCACCACTCAAAGACACACACACACACACACACACACACATGCTTGATCGCACACACATGCATATAAACATGTACACCATGCAGAGTGCAGTGCAGGTACGTACACCTTTGTACACGGTCTCCTTCTTCTTGCCCTTGACTTTTCACTTGGCTAAACTCAAGCCTCCTCGTCAGCCTTTACACAAGCTCGCTTTTGGATAGAGAGAGGATTCTTCATGCATATAAAGTCTGCCCCCCCCCCCCCGTAAAAAAAAAAGAAAATTGTCTGGTGACAGAATGATCATCTATAGCATGAGGACAGGTAATTCTTAATGGAAGAAAAGAAAAAAACAGAGTTTAAGGGATAGCTACAAAGATGGCAGCAGTCAGAAGTCAGGACTGAACTGAAAACTACCTGCAGGCTCCTCTCTGCTCCAAGATGTTCAATCGATTAAAAGTGCACTTGTGTTAACATCTTATTGACACAGAGAGAAAGATATGGCAGCTTTGCTAACTTCACAGAAACACCGAGGAGCAGCTTAACAAATGAAAAATGTTCTGTCAAAGCTCAAGCACTGTTTTGGAATGTGGATTTAGAGTAAATACATTGCACAGACTGTACTGTTTGGAGCAAACTCACAGGACTTGGCTCAGATCTTTTTAATGATACAACGTATAGGTAACATTTTGAGTAGTTGCAAAGGAATGAGTCATAAACAAATGTAACTGACTGAAAATGAATGACTCACTAATAAGTAGTAGGAGTCCATATATCCATATTAATTTTGTATTGGGCAACTTTGGCTCATCATTTTACCGTATACTGTCAAGTCACAAGATTCTCAGAGCACAATATTTTACAGTTTTTTCACAATCGTTAAGACACATTTCCTGAAAGTCTTTTCTCAAAACTGAAAGCACAAAATCCAATTTTCAAACTACTTTCACAAAACCTCTGACTCTTCTTGCAAAACTAAAAAACTGTTTCATCTGTGCTCAACACCAAACAATGTCGTCAGATCATACTCCAAATAAAAACACTACTGAGCATTCATTACACACTGCATCAATGTTCAGAGCATGTAGCATAACAAAAAAATTGTTTACGATACAGGAAATGCATTTTGCATTTCCAAAAAAATAAGAAATATAACTCAGTGGATTTAGCACTTAACATACAGTAAAAAAAAAAAGTCCTGGAATAGGACAAAGGCAACATGTAAATGAGAAGCACATTACAGTACACTGTAAAAAGGACCACAAAATCAAAGTCAACAAATGATTTGTCATTCGGCCTCAGCATTAGGTCTTCATGCTGGGTCAGGCCACAGGACTTCCATCTACTTCACATGCCACATTATCCCAAGCCAGGCAACAGAGGTAGAAAACGGTGTGCCGGCACACCAGAGGGCAGCCTTGGGAAGACTCCACACCTGCGGTATGTCACCACAGGCCGATTCCATGGCCTGTATGACATTTTCCCTGGTGTAGAGTTGTCGGTCATATACCTTCCACCACCATGAAGAGAAAAAACTCTTCTATTGGGTTGAGGAAAGGGGAATACAGTGGAAGGCAAACATTTATGAATTGCTGGTTGATATTGAACCATTATCCGGATGGTGTGGTGGAAACTGACATTGTCATAAACTTTGACATAGACAGGATGCTCTGCCTGCTCATGATCCTGCTGCTGACGCCCAAACAAGACACCTCGCAGACCGCCCAGAAATGTAAGAAGATGCTGGGTGTTATGTGGCCCCAAGGTGGCATCAATTCACAACTTCTATCCCTGAGGAGCTACGTTAGCATTAGTGATGGTTGCGTCCAGTATGAGTCCAGTTACAGTTAGAAGTGGGTGGCCGTCTGAACCATAGCTGCTGATTGTTGGAAAGACTAACCAAGACGATTTTGGTGACATTTATTTTGTTTCTGTCGAGTTTGAATGAAGTACATTTTATGCAGTGGGCAACCTCCGGGTATGAGAAGTGAAGCCGATGCTGTAGTGCCTTAAACTTGCATTCTTTCTAATAGCCAGCAGGGGGCGACTCCTCTGGATACAAAAAAAAAGTCTGATTGTATAGAAGTCTATGAGAAAATGAGCCTACTTCTCACCTGATTTATTACCTCAGTAAACATTGTAAACATGAGTTTATGGTCTCAATCGCTAGTTTCAAGTCTTCTTCAATACAACATGATGTTCATTTAGTAAATTATGGTCCCATTAGAGTCAAATAGACCATAAAGCTGGGGATGCTTTAGGGCGTGTCTACCTTGTGATTGACAGGTCGCTACCACGACGTTGTCCGGTCTGGGAGTTGTCCGTATTTTGGTCATCTAAAAGCGTTCGGTTGTACTTAGCTCTACCCTCTCTTGTCAGCCTCTGGTTGCAAAAAACAAGATGGCAACAACCAAAATGCCGAACTCGGCTTCAAAACGGTAGTCCACAAAGCAATGGGTGACTTTTTCCACTTCTTACAGTCTATGGTTTTACAATGCTCCACTGCCAGAACAGCTGATCTCCAAGCTGAAACTATGGCAGATGTAGGCCTATAGCTACATGTTCAGGTTCATCACTTGACATGACATGAAAAATAGGCTATGCAGGTTGTGCAACAAACTGGCAGCCACTTGTTGTGAAGTGAAAGCAATGGAACAGGAGAGGGGGAATGCAACGTCTAGTGGCTGAATGTTATCAATGTTATCAATAGCACCTTTAATTTTGTTCAGGAACAATTGATTAAGAAAGTGCTCTATATGTAAAGATATCATAGATATCTAGTATTTAATTATTACATACAGTCTCATTAACACTGCATCTCAAAGTCTTTTGTAGCTTATCATTATTTGTATCTATTATATAGGTGTTGATTCAGAGTTGCTCATGAAGTACTTATTAATCATCAGCTAGTCCCTGATTTCATTCACTGTTAACTAGTAAAAATGTTTGTATTAATTATATTACCCTGTAAATATGATATGGGAGACTTGTCTGGTGGAAAGCTAGACACAGAGATCTAATCTCTGTTGTCTCTGTCTGTCTGATGATGTTAAATCCACCAAAGACATAGATAGACATTTGGAAAGACAATTATCAGTGCTTGGTTTACTTTGAATATTGCTTGCACTTACAGTATCATCTCAGCATTCCCAGTATGGTTCCGAGCACAGTCCTAGTATTATCATACCATCACCATGTTTCTCAATTCTGCTTCATATTGATATCCTAAAGCCCAATTTCTGCATGCAGTTCCCTGGAGAAAAATACATATTTCATTTCCCTCTATGCAATTTATTCTCTTCAGCACCATTTCCAATGACAAACAGGCCTGAGAATGTAAATTCCATTCTGTTTCTGTTCATACATACAGTACTACTGCAACGCACCTAAATATACATTTTCATTTACACCTTCACCTTACTTGGTCATTGTTTCTTTTGCTGTTTTTCAGCCTGCGCAGTGATTTTTTATTTTTTTTTTGCCTCTCATTCAGGCATGTTGCATAAAACCAATTTTCTGACAGGCGTGTAGGGATTGTGGTGATAATGAAACAGCAATAGGCGAGGTGAATGTTAAAACAAGATAAGTACCAACCCATGAAGTGAGTGGATGTTCTGTTTCTTAGGAAAATGAGGATTGTTATCCTGCTGGTGAGTAGAGTATAGTTGAACTGGATGTAGTTCTATATGTAAATGTATATGAAAGACTTTCCAGCCCTCCAGTCATACAGGATTCTCAGTACATCTGCAGAGCTCTATCAGTTGGGATTCCAGTGCCTTGCTCTCGGGCACATAGTAGGGAATAGCTTTCTTTTATTAATTTCCCAGACCACATTTACCCAACCAATTTCCACACGCAACATTTCAATTATAAGTTACAGTCCATTTCCCTTTTCCCAGGTTCACATGATTTGCTTGATACTCTCTGTATGTTTAGGTGGGTACAATACAGATATGTTAAATGTTAAATGTTAAACAGAACAACCTTTTAGACATTAAAGACTAACAGAAAAAAAACAGAACAAGGTTTAAAAAGAGCAGTCTCGTGGGTTTACCCTTTGGTTGTGACAGGTACATACTGTATATTGTAGAGAGCTCTGTAACTGATTTCCCCCAAAATATGAGAAAGTTCATCCTCATTGGTGTGATGAGGGATTTCTGGACTGACTAATCCTATCTCTGAGGTGCTAATTTTCAAACCCTAGTATTCTTATTTTGATTTTCGCCCATTGTTGTAATGTTTTGTTCTTTGAATTTAATCTTTGGTGTCTCCATCAGTGGTGCTAACCATGAATTGATGTGGTGCTTTCATTTAGTCTCCATCTCTAGTGCTAAGTATTTATTGTTTCTCTTCCAAGTGATCACTTGGCAGTCAACAGTACATCTTTTACCTTATATTTTTTGTTGTTTCGTTCTAATATCCATCTTAAAATCCTCTGAGACCCGCTATCCCGACCGACTTTACTGTCTTTCAGAGGCTCGAGCAGGTTCAGTTTTAGGGCTAGTGAAGCTATCATATGAAACTCTATTGGAAATCTATTGCTACCAACCATGTGATGCTGGCTTGTCAAGAAGGAGGCTAAACAACGCTACAAAGTTGGGCTAAATTTTAGCGAGGAAAAACTGGCATGGCCATTTTCAAAGGGGTCCCTTGACCTCTGAATGAAAATGGGTTCTATGTGTACCCACGAGTCTCCCCTTTACAGAAATGCCCACTTTATGATAATCACATGCAGTTTTAAGTTATAGTCAAGTCAGCACACTGACACACTGACAGCTGTTGTTGCCTGTTGGGCTGCAGTTTGCCATGTTATGATTTGAGCCTATTTTTTATGCTAAATGCAGTACCTGTGAGGGTTTCTGGACAATATTTGTCATATTTTGTGTTGTTAATTGATTTCCAATAATACATATATACATACATTTGCATAAAGCAGCATATTTGTCCACTCCCATGTTGATAAGAGTATTAAATACTTTACAAATCTCCCTCTAAGGTACATTTTGAAAAGATAAAAAAAATGGACGGTTGATTTGCACTTAATCGCTATTAAATATCTTAATCGATTGACAGTCCTAATACCAACACATTTTCACTCCCAACTCGTCAAAAACCGTAACGTGGTCGGTGCCCCTAAGCTTCAAACTATGACGCTCTCGGTACCCCTCTAGCATTGTTTTTGGACGTGCCACGGCGTGTCAGTTACATAATGTCTTCTCAAAATAAACTTCCGTCTTCACAGGAAGTGTAGGTTTAGGCAACAAAACTACTTAATTACAGATGCAGCCACCCAGAATTTCCCCTCCATCCGTGATGGGGCCGAGGCCATTCCGTGACGGGTCCATGCTGGGACCTTGCCGAGTCCTTGGCTGAAAAGAAATTGCCCGTGATGACATAGTGAAAGCGGCGCTGACTCTTAACAACCCTGGCGCCATATGTGGAAACCAGTTGCAATGGTTTATCACGCCCCCTTGGCGTCACGCCCCTTGGTCCCCGTTAAATAACAACAGTATTTTCTCCCCAGAGGTTTCCTCACTGTCAGCGTAGGAAAGCTTTCGTGATGTGGGTTTTTGCAGTTGAACAAATAGCTTTGCACCCAGTGTACATGCTATAGTAGCAATACAGACAAAATAAGGTGAACATGGCCTTCTCTTTGTGCATAAAAGAAAAACTGCAGGAAAATATCCATCCTGCTTCCACAGCCCTGTCCTTGAGTCACCCTGTAGTCTCAAACTGCTATCACACAAGAGCCACGGCTACAAACACAAAAGAGAGAGGCTCGAGATTAGTCTGGCTGTTTGAAAGGAAATTGAACATTGTGTCACAGCGACCAGACAAGAAGAGTTCTCCCTCTCTCTGTTTTATTCATTTTTTTTCTCCCTCAGGACAGCCAGGTAATCATTGTCTCACGGACAGTATGAATGCAGATGGGCAGAAGGTCGTCCGAACAGAGGAGCGGCCCGCTCAAGGTCAAGGCTTGAGAGCTTGTAAAGACTGCCTTCACAAAGACAAAGAGCAACCTTGCTTGGTTGCAGAAATAATGAAGGAGATCTTGAACAGGAAAAAAAAAGAAAATTAAAAATTCTCTCTTATAATTTTTCTTTATAATACTCTGCAGAAGAAGCCAAGCAAGATAGTAGGATACTACTGACTCTTAAAGTATATTTGTGATGTTCTTACAGAATCTGGGAAGTTTCACTTTCATGTTACAATCGGCTGTTTGTTCACAATGTTCAGTTTCATTTTCGCTTTCCAAACGTAGTAGATTGTAGCCCAACCATCTTCCTAAAACAAACTAAGTGGTAAAGTGATGCCAAGGGTAACTAGGGCTATAGTGGTTTTGATGCCAAAAAATAAAGTGACGCTAACGAGCTTGACAAAGCGCCGGTATGTGACAAGTCAGCCGATTCGACTGTTATCAGGCTATTAAACAGGCGTTATCAATCGCTGTAAGCCCCATAGATGTGGGTTAACAGGGGCCTACTACACCCACTGGTGGGTTTAATCATCTATTCACATGGTCGATCACAGAACGAAGGAATAAAAGAACATGACAGCGACCTCTAGCGACCGTAGTAACTATGACAGGAGCAGAAGTGGAAGTCAGGCGCTTTAGTATACACAGTGTGAAACTCCATATGGGGTGGAGGTCGGGGACGATGGATGTTTTTCCCCTAAACTTAACCAAGTGTTTTTTTTTTGCCTAAACCTAAAGAAGTTGTAGTTTTGTTGCATAAAACTAGAGAAGCCTTTTTGTTTGTGCTCAAAATGTGACGTTTCATTCTGTTTTACAACATGTTAGAACGTGTTGCTTTAAAGTTTCACTTTTACTTTTACAACCTAGTAGGCGGAGTAGGCCCCTACTGACCCACATCTATGGTTCTTATATCGACTGATAACGCCTATTTAATGGCCTGATAACAGTCAAATCGGGTGCACAAATTGGGATGAGAAAAGTGTGTGTATATGTACTGTATATATAAAGTACAATACATATGATGAAGCTAAATATGGGAAGTAATGGATTAAGCTGTTAAAATGTCTGTTCTTATGATGAACAAATAATGAAAAAATGCAAGCACTGCAATTAATGGTAACTGTGTTGCTGTCGTGGTTAAAGTGGATTAGTGAATGTTAACTGCAGATAGTGAATGCCTGGCTACATTAATAGTCTTATCTCTGTCTGGTCATTACGGCAGGCTGCTGCACAGATCTTTTTACTGAAACACTAGCATGTCTCACACTGAGGCTGTGAGAAGATTTCCATGTTTTAAAAATGGGAACATTTGTGCAATCTATTGCATCAATCACTCTCGGGAAAATGATGAAATAATTCCTTGTGCACTTAATATGCAACAGTAGAGTTTATTCATTATTGATACGTACCGTATACAGTCCAGTTGATAGAAGGGCTTTTTTATAGCCAGAGGGGGAAAATGCAAATGGTCCAAGTATATCTGATATAGTAATAAATATTATATGTGTTTCTGATCAAAACATTGTGGTTCTGCCGGTCTCTTAGCACCCCTGAATAGTTCCTTTATTTAAATTGTCTAATTTATTTTTTCACAATAAAGGTTATTTGAAAAAGGTCACATGATCCTTTGGTAGTGGTGATTCCATTAGCTTTATGTTTGGAAGTAATATGACTTAATATACACAACCACTCAAAAGTTCAGAATCAGCTGCTATATTGATGTTCCTCTTCTTTCTTTCAATAATATACATTTTTCTTGTAAAAACAGTATAATTCAGACACCAGGTATTTACATTTACAATTATGTAGATAGTTTTGGCCCCAAAAGAAGAAGAACCACAATCTTTTCCTAAACCTAACCAAGTAGTTTTGATGCCTAAACGCCGCAGGGGCTTGTGCAGGCGCACTGATCGCTGGAAATAACAAAATTACTTTTCGTAAGATATCATACAAACCGCTGCATGAGGATATGTTGTCTCTCAACACTACTCTGTCTGTAGCTCTCAGCTCCAAGTCCACTGGTTCCTACTGAAGATGTAAATCTCATAGTTTCATTTGATAAAAGGCTTGGTCATTTCTTCAAAGAGCTGGATGCTGTTTTTATCAAATGTAATTCAAACAGGGGGAAATAGTGCAGTTGTTGGGGACTATTTTCAGCATCGGATTAATCCACATTAGTATTTATGGCAGCAGGACAATGTATGTGTGATTGAGTCAAAATAAACTACAGTGTGTGTGTTCATTGTAATGAAGGTGATGTCTTCCAGTACGGCTCATTTATGTGTTTTTAATAGTTTCTGGGCAACAATGGAGCTCTATGGCACAGAGGAAGAAGATATAACAGGATTTGATACACACACAATACTTGTTAGTAGATACATTCATTGTTAGTTTGGGTCCTCACATTTATCTTTTTTTTATATATATATATATATTTTTATTAACCAAAGGTGGAGACAGTCATCTATATATGATGAGCTCATAACCATCTTTATTAATTTAGTGGGGTTTTATTTGAAGGCAGTTTTCTGCAAACTCTACCTGCGGCCCTTAATTCAGCAGGGCAGTTTAGACAGTTAGTGAGGAGAAAAAAAAACATAATTTTCATCATGAGCGGCCTTTTCTGACGGACGCCTCAGTCTATCTCTGTTCTCTCTCCATGACCCACTTCTCCTGCTGAAACAGATGTTCCCTCGACACCATCATTTACTCACCTCCCTCTTAATTACTGCCGTTAATTAGCAGACACATACGTCTCTTTATAGGAACACGCATGGACTATATAGTATTTCCATCGCATGAAAGGGACGGTGATATTATACTTGAATATATAAAAACACAGCTTGATGCATTTGAGAGGCAGGTTCAGCAGTTTATATAGAGCTGTAATTATGGTCGGAGGGAGGAAGTGTGATGTTTTCAGGGAGGCAAGCAATTAGAGGTAAAGTCCTTTTATTCTCTGCTGGTTCTGGCTTTCTATATGTGTTACACAAAAACAGAAGATCAACAAAGAGTCTCAGTGGTGAACAGGAGAATATATAATACAGAAATTCAGTGTACAACATTCAACATGATTTTGCATTACACTGGATACTGGATCTCCCCCCCATTTCTCTCCATCTCCTTCTTTGTGTTGCTGCATTTGTTTTTACTTGTCTCTCTTCTCTCTCTCTCTCTCTCCTCTCTCTCTCTCTCTCTCTCTCTCTCTCTCTCTCACACACACACACACACACATATCGACTTTGATCCATTAGTCAACACCATATCCCAGGGTTCCATCTGTCCCTGTTTTGCTCTCATCCTCCATGCTGTCCCCCAAAGTTGTCGGCTTATATTTAATGAGGGAGTGTCAGTTGAATTATTCAGCTGTCATTTGTTGCTTTTATAAAGTAAATGAATGTCAGAGAGGCGCTTCTCTTTACACCACAGCACACAGTGTTCTCTATTCTCTGCTGCGTCGCTGCACAAGATAAGAGGTTTTTTTTTTTATGAGGATTTAGTTATGCAGTATGGAAATAGCCTATGTTAGTTACATGATAGAATAAAGAGTATTACATTTCAGTAGAGGGCTCTTAGGTAGTGTAACACCCTTTGGTAGCCATATTGGAAGTCCTCAGTTCAGTAAAGAGGATTTTGAACAACAGATTGCACTCTAAATATACACATTGCCCAGGTAATCTATTTTTTAATACAGCTAATGGAACTGACTAGTACGTCCTCGTATGACTCCTCAAAAAACAAAGCCTCTGTCACTGGAGAATAGTGCACAATCCCTTATGCCATCCCACCTTTTTATCGCCTCATTCCCTTTAACACACCCCTACCCAACATTGCTCTGTGATGTAATGTAAGTGATGTAATAATCGCATTTGATTGCCAGATTGCAAACACACAGTCCTGCTCTACAACCGCACCGCTGTTTTGCCTAATGTGCTTCTTGGTGCTACTTTTTTCAGCTTTGGATGACTTAATACAGTGTCTCCTATACAGGATTTTGAGAGACTGTGGTGGGTGGATCTTGGACCCTCCAGGGGGATCCGGGGTCATGCTCCCCCCGGAAGAACATTTTGAACATATTAAAGTTAAATGCATCAATCTGGAGCACTTTGAGAGCAATTCTAAGAGTCTATGAAGAACGTGGTGCTCTAGTAAACAATTTAATCATAAAAGTTGTCTGGTTAGGAATGCTGATGGCAAAAAGTCACACAGCATAAGCATGGTAAACGTCGCGCTGGGAGTCCCGTCCCTCCCTGTTCCCAATCTGTTCAGGAAGCAATTTTATAGTAATGTATAAGGCCATGTATATATCCTATTTATGCAAATCAATGCACGTCAGCGCAGGTATTTTCCCTGATTAAAGCTGCAGTGGGTAGAAATAATTATTTTTATATCACTATATCCTGACAGTAGTGCATGAGACAGGTAAATCTGAAAAAAATCATGTGCCTCTGTGTCCTCCGTTGTCCTCCGGTGTCCTCCGGTGCCCTCCGGTGCTGAAAATTGGCATCTGCAAGATTTCACAGACCGGAGGAAAACAGCCAATCAGAGCTGATCTGCAGTCTGCCGTCCAGCTGCCGTCTATGAGAGCCGGCTTTCAATTACTCGCGAACTCCGACCAAACGGTTAAACAAGGCAGCGCTGATCAAATATGAATCAATATTCTGTTACTGTGATGCCTATTTCTCTCCTCAAATGTTTTCAGAAACATCTTGTAGTGTACTGTTTAGCTGTAAAATGAGAAAGTTTGTGACCCGGCCGCTAAGTTGAGATCTGTTAAGGGAAATACCAAGCTCCGCCCACCATCCGGAGCACAGCCAATATGAACGCTCTCTCTCTGAAATGACTTGTGATTGGTCTTCCGTCCCGGACTAGATTTTTTAAAGCCTGAAAACAGAGCCATAAGGAGGTGCAGAAGTCTAATTATCTCTCAGAACACTTATACTACTGAAGCTTTAATAGGTCAAAAGCTGTTAAAACTGCTGTGCTTGGACTCTGTGTATACTTTGTCAGTTCATTAGTCCATTAAAAAGTGTGGGGCAGTGATCCCACAATAATAAGCCCCCGAATCATTACTGTACAAGACGCCTCAAGTGCGTGCCCTAGCGCTCCCCGACGTTCGCACCAGTCATCTGGGAGCGTGCAAAGGGGCTTTTGTACAGTCCTGTCTCTACCTGTTAGTCATTATTCATAACAGGCGGTCAATTTGCAGTCTAATAACATTAATGCTTATAATCAGTTATTTATTTGACACCAAACAATGTGATCAGAAGCATTGAAGTGCTGCATAAACTTCTGTCAGTCACCGGAATTTGATGATGCAGGATGACAATCAACAAAAACTGTACAATCAACAAGATACCTGTCAGTCTGTATAACATTGTGTTTACTCCTCTGGTTTGTTTGTAAAAAGTCAGTGTGAACAGGAACCGCACCAGAACTAAAATGCAACCAGTTATCATTTCTTCCCCCTTTGGTCCAGACCAAATGAACCCAACTAGTGAAAGCACCCTGTGTTTCACTGCTTTTGTGCTATTGTTACTGCTTTTATAAGAGGTGTAGCTAATGAACTGTGCAAAGTGGAATTGACCGTTTCAGAAGAAAAGTTCAGGACTGTTTAGTGCGGACAGACATGTCAACCGCAATCAGTTCACTAATAACGCTGTGATCTCAGCTAAACTGCAGTACAACAAATATTCACAACCAATGCTGTAGCTTTCCATAGATTTTACTGTCAGAACTTGTTGACATATCTCAATTTCCTCCGATATCTCCAGCTTTATTTACTGCAGCCAATGATTCAGTTTTGAAAGTGTATTGTGATCCATTATATTGTCAGAGCAATAACTCTCTTTTTTTTCCCAGACGTGGGTTCACCCCTCATGATTATGTTTGTGAGGTACAGTTATACAGAAGCTGGACTGGTGCCAAGGCAAATTGGATTACGTCTTCCAATGTTCTCTCAAGTGTTTTATTATCCCTGAGCTGAAGGCATAATGTGATTACTTGGTGATGCCCTTTGTTCAGCGCACTATTATCCTGATGCTGTGTCCATGAGTTCATTAACAGCACATTATGACTTGTTAGACACAAGCGCGCTGCAGAGGCTGCTGAGCTCATACAGTATGAGTCATTCATGTTGCGTTCAGGCTGGATAGACTCCTACTGTATGTGGGCTGCAAGTAAAGTTTCAGTTCAAACTAGTGCACTGTAATTGAATAATGGACTGTACGCGCAGTATATTATATAAGCGGTATTAAGTGGGTTTAAGTGATAACAGTCATAACTTCCTCCCTCATTTTACATTCAAAACAAAAAAGAAAAAACTTTCAAACACGGTGCTAATTTATGAAATGAGGACATGTGAATAATATGATGATTCGTTTGGCGAAATAATATTAACTCAAGGTTCACTTTCTAACTTTTTTTTCTCCAGAACATTTAACTGCATCTGTCGCAGAGCTGAGCGTTTGGTTCACTATCAGTAAGGGCTTTTAATGGATTTTAATGACATGATTAAGGATGCCAGGGCTACAGACTTTTTAATGCCTCCCCACCGTCTGTCCGTCGGTCCGTATCTACGTACATCTGTGTGTCCCATTGTGAAGGCGATATCTCAAGAACGCCTGGAGGGAATTTCTTCAAATTTGGCACAAATGTCCATTTGGACTCAAGGATGAACAGATTGGATTTTGGTGGTCAAAGGTCAAGGCCACTGTGACTTCACATCCGTCCCATTCTCGTGAACGTGACATCTCAGGAACACTTTGAGGGAATTTCTTCCAATTTGGCACACACAGACATGGATGTAAACTGCAACTTGATTTGTTGGCGGAGGCATACAACCGCGCAGGTGTAACTCTAGTTATCCTTGTATTTAATAGTCAACGTTATCCCAAAAATTTCGTAAATTTAATATTGCATCAGTATTATTTTTATTCTACTTATAATATGTATATCTTCACAACGCTGTTGCACCTCTAACAATAGTCTGGTTTTGATGTTCACATAATATGAACATACTGTTAACTGACACTTGTGTTCTGGATACACATCAATACAGACTCCCTCAGCAGCTTTTTTCTCAGGAGAGCTGTGGATTCATCCCCCTGCTAGGTGAGATAGGAGGCAGTTGATATGATCTATGGAGGGCCACGTGGAAACAAGACTCCCCCTTCCTTTTAACGCCTGAATAAAGATATACCCGCTGTGATAAAAGCTGATAACAGCGACATGTCTCACCAGACGTGCTGTCAGCGGTGGAGACAAGCTGACAATTATAAGGCCTATCTGCGGTGTAATCACTGAGCTCTACATTGTCCTTTTGGCATTTCCATATTTCTTACTTTTGATTTGTGCCCGAGCATTATGCAAAGCAGACTTCCAACGCTGTTTCATATGAGACATGCTGATATGTTGTTAACGATAAAATGTTTGTCACTTGCTGCATTACAGTGGTCACAGACATCGTTTGAACCACAGAAGTCATGGTCCGAGTATCTCAGGTCAACATTCTTCACTTCACCAGAGTGCTTTTTTTCTTTTTTACACTAGGAAATTCATGCAAGTTTAAGTGCAAACAAGCCCTTGGACTGTGCAAGTAATAACCCCTTAATCACAAATTGGAAGTACAAATAGCGTCAGATGTCAAATTAATCCATGGAGGCTGGCACCCCTGCACCCTGAAGCCCTTTTTATAGAATTGAAGCATTTTATTATCTGATCTGAAATTGGAAAACTCTCTCTCTGCTTTGCTTTCTCACTTATATTATAGAAATGTTCCTCCAGGTTTAGGGGTGTGAGTTTGACTGGAGGCGCATAATTTCCTCCACAAAGCAGAGAAGAGAGAGACATTAAAATAGCATGGTGTGACAACAATAATGGCTGCCACTCTGAATGGATAAACTGTGTGCAAAGCCTTTCAGACAGCATTTCATAAAACGCAATGACATTTCAAAAAACACAACAACATTTCACAAAACACAACAACATTTAACAAAACTAGGGCTGTCAATTGATTAAATAATTTAATCGTGATTAATCGCATGATTGTCCATAGTTTATCGCGATTAATCGCAAATGAATCACATTTTTTATCTGTTGAAAATGTACCTCAAAGGGAGAATTGTCAAGTATTTAATACTCTTATCAACATGGAAGTGGACCAATATGCTTGCTTTATGCAAATGTATCTATATATGTATTATTGGAAATCAATTAACAACACAAAACAATGACAAATATTGTCCAGAAACCCTCACAGGTACTGCATTTAGCATAACAAATATGCTTATTTCATAACATGGTAAACTGCAGCCCAACAGGCAACAACAGCTGTCAGTGTGTCAGTGTGCTGACTTGACTATGACTTGCCCCAAACTGCATGTGATTATCATAAAGTAAGCATGTCTGTAAAGGGGAGACTCGTGGGTACCCATAGAACCCATTTTCATTCACATATCTTGAGGTCAGAGGTCAAGAGACCCCTTTGAAGATGCAGCAGGAAGGAAAAACAAGGAAAAACAGCCTTGCCAAAATTTAGCGCAAGTTTGGAGCGTTATTTAACCTCCTTCGTGACAAGCTAGTATGAAATGGGTGGTACCATGGATTCCTTTGGTTTTGTAGTTTCATAAGATGCTAGCTTTAAAACTGAGCCCGCTACAACCTCACAAAGATCGATTTTGTTAATGTGTTTTGTGTTTTCTAAAATGTCACGAAATGTTGTGTTTTGACCCTCAGTGCCACCGTACTTTATGCCACTTTTGAAATTATACAGAGTAACGTGGGGAAATGCTGTTGTAAAGTGTTAACGAGTTGGGTGCAATTTTGATGTGAATGGCCATGACTGCAAATACATATTATGTAAATAGTGACATTTACATATGTATGGCTGTTGCAGGCAGAAAGAGGCTCTGTTTTTGACCGACTTTCTACTAATTTTTTATACGGTTAGTAAACAGCATGACTTTCTGATATGGTCACTCTTGGTGTTCCGTAGTTTTCTGCACAATCTCGTAGTGAATCAAATGTACAGTGTAAAGAATGCCAAAATAAATATGGTATAATAAGAAATAACTTAAGCCAGGAGATCCATTCTTGACCTTGGAAAAAAGTCCACTTTTCCAGAGCTTTTAGCCATATCTATCAGTCTTCCTCAGCGGATGGAGTTTGCTTCATTGCCATTTTATTGGGTTACAAAATCCTCCATCCCACATATTCTGGGAGAATGTGACGCATTCTGCTCCAAACACGTGCTTTTATCAAATAGATGAAGCAGCCTGGAGACGCAGTTTACGACATGTTGTGCGAGTGTTGTCAGGGTACGACTCTGTCCTCACTGCGTATGCATTTAAGGGAGGATCACACAAATAACAGGAGACGCGTTAACAGAGGTTGATTATGTATCCTGCTGGATTCGCTGATGTCATGCAATTTGCGACAGTCAGTTTTATGTGAGGAAAGTTCTCCGCCTCTAAAGAACAGGCGTCAACACAGAGCCACAGGGAGGATTGTACAATAGTGGGAAAAGAAACATGTATTAAATAAAGGCTTGTGTATTACTAAAATCTGAACAAAAATGAAGCAATCAGGCTATTATTACTGAAAGCAATATTATTACTGTAACGCAATGAATAGTGGGCGGATGTTGTGTTGTGTGTTCATCACACTTTGATTTGACTTGAACTTAACCATCAGTGAACTGTCAAATGACTGCAGGCTGCAGCTAAACTTTTCTTTGTTAAGTTAAAACATTTAAGTGAACGTTTGGCTGCATTTACCTCAGTATTAACATCCATATGAACACCAACTCCACCTGCTCCACCCTGAGCTGCTGCTGAACCTGCTCCTCCCCTCTCTCTCTCTCTCTCTCTCTCTCTATCTCTATCTCTATCTATCTATCTCTCTCCACTGGTTGTAGTCCAGTGTGACCTTGTGCATATTTTGGGAGACGCCATCTTGTTTTTTTGCAACCAGAAGTGACACGAGGGGGTGGAGTTAAGTACATCCGAAGGCTGAATAAGACATTTTTAGGTGACCAAAATGTTAAAATTAACTTTCATGAACACATTACGAAAGGGGTGAAAGTTGTAAGACGAAAACACGGACATCCAAATCGGACAACGCCGTCGTAGCGACCTGTCAATCACGAGGTAGTCACACCCTAAAGCTTACCCTGCTTTATCATCTTTTTTATTCTAAATGGGACCATAATTGACTGAATGAACATCATGCTGTATTGCAAAAGACTTGAAACTATAGCGATTGAGACCATAAACTCATGTTTACAATGTTTACTGAGGTGATAAATCAAGTGAGAAGTAGGCTCATTTTCTCATTGACTTCTATACAATCAGACTTCTTTTTGCCGCCCTCTGCTGGCTATTCGAAAGAATGCAAGTTTAAGGCACTACTCATTGGCTTCACTTTTCAGGTTGTAATTACATGCTGACTGTGTTATTAGATGCTGTCTTAGTTAATCAGGCGCTGAATAATTGTGGATCGAAACTCAGTGAAAACCGCAACTGCATTTTCATAGTAAATCTGTCCCTCAGTGATTGCTGTACAGAACGGGATCATCAGCTCCCGACAGGTTGAGCATCCTCAGCTGGTTTCGAATGGTGCTGGGCCTTTTTTGATAATAGAGTCAATATTGGTCTCCTGCCTCAGGTCCTGAGAGACTCTAGATCCCAGAATCTGGATCTTTTTATTGTTTTGTTTTTATTTGACACATATAACATACAGTATATACACTTATCCTTTCTCTGTTTTCTGTCAGGTGATGAATGTGAATCTATCTGAGGGAGACAAGGTGGTGTTTGAAGATGCGGGCCACGGGGAGAACACCATGTTGGCCAATGAGTCCATTCTGATGAGGGGATTGGTAGTACGAAGCCACAGCAATCAGATCTCTATCCGCTTCCACAGCCAGAGGTCTCAGGTTGGATCAGTCCTGCTCAGATACCAAGGTAAGTGTGTCCTACAAGACAAATTCCACCTGTATGTATGAAACTAGAATTTCGAGGTGCAAATCATGGTCATGGATTTGCACACAGCATACAATGGTCATGGAAAATACTGTTTTTCCTAATTGGTGTCAGGTGTCCATTATAAGTCATTCTGGCACAGGGGCCCAGAATACATAGCGTACTTCAGTGTATTCTTTGGAATTGGACTTCTTGACTGTTCTGGAGATGGACTTGATTCATCGTGAGATCAAGCACATGTGTGCCTGTCTTGCATTCCTGGCAGGCTGTAGGCAATGTGTATCTGAGTGTATGTTATCTACCACCTGTTAAGAAAAAGGTTTTGTTGCTGTCAGTCAGCCACAATGATTAACTAATACATTATCTTTGTAACTTATCAATTATTGTACTGGACATGTCTAAAAGATACAGCAATTATGAAAAGCTTTATCCTGCAGCCAGCTCACTGAAAGTCATTTTCTGCAGCTGCCTTTGTTGTGGAAATCCATGAAGGGGTTTTGTAAATGTGTGATGGCGTTTTAACAGCCCCCAGGAGACGGGGTCAGCTCTGGTCCTGCTGGTCAGCCCCTGAAAACTGTGTAGAGATTCCACTTCTTGATCTCTTTTCCTTTATGCTCGTTTCCATTGATTGCCCTCCAAAGCGCAGATGGCATGTGCAAACTTCTTACCTGCTGCTTAAAAGCAATATGTGCTGTGTTTGCTAGTTTCTCACCACTGCTGGCCAAATGGGAGAAGAACTATAAAGCTTTGATAGTTGTGTGTGTGTGTGTGTGTGTGTGTGTGTGTGTGTGTGTGTGTGCGTGTGCGTGTGCGTGTGCGTGTGCGTGTGCGTGTGCGTGTGTGTGTGTGTGTGTGTGTGTGCCAGCAAGGATGTGAGCCAGTTGTAGGCTTCTGTTTGCTTGGACTCCACTTTCTACCAAAGGATCAAAATACTTTACTGTCCAGGTAATAAAAAACATGGCAGACAGCATCATCTGCTTAGCGTAATGTTTTTAAACCAGGACTGTGAAAACTTTTCCCCAACATAATCGGAGAGTTAAAGCTGAAGTAGGTGAGATTGGAGCAAATGTGATTAAAAAAAGTTTTTTTTATAAAACGGTCGCTATATCATGACAGTAGTACATGAAACAAGTAACCTGAAAAGAATCATGTGCCTCTGTGTCCTCCAGTGTCCTCCGGTGCTCCTAACGGCATCTGCAAGATTTTACAGACCGGAGGAAAACAAGCAGTAAGAGCTGATCTGTGGTCTGCTGTCTATGAGAGCCGGCTGTCAATCACTCGCGAACTCCGACCAAACGGTGAAACTAGGCAGCGCTGATTAATATGAATCAATATTATGTTACGTTAATGCCTATTTCTCGCCTCAAATGTTTTCAGAATCATCTTGTAGCGTACGGTATAGCTGTAAAATGAGAAAGTTTGTGACGAGGCAGCCATTGAAAAATCTGTTGAAGGAACGCCAAGATCTGGTCACATGACCAGAGCACAGCCAATAGGAACACTCTCTCTCTGAAATGACCTGTGATTGGTCAAAGTCTCCCGTCAAGGGCTAGATTTTTTAAAGCCTGAAAACAGAGCCATGAAGAGCAGAAGTTTAGTTTTCTCTCAGAACACTTGAATTACAATATGCAGAAAGGTTATTATGGAATTTTTGCCCAATGATGCCAAAAATATACTACCTACTGCCACTTTAAGGCTTAGGGAGCAGGTTCAATCCAGTGATAACTGTCTGTGTAGTTTTCTTGTCCCTCCTCAGCTCCTCCCACCTTCCCTTAATAAGTCCATTTGCACTGACCCATTGATTAGAATGCAGACAGAACTATATCAGTACAAGCTCCCACACATTGAGCTAAAACTTTCCGCAGATATACACCACAGAAATACTCAATTTTTTGTTCACCATACAAATCCCTCCAGAAGCTAGCCTTCCCTCCTTTTTTGTCTGAAAAGGCTGTTGATCAATGCATTCAATGTTTTGGATTGCAATGGCTTGGACAGTGAAGTAGTGCATGTGTTGGCTGAGATAGGATTCATCACATTGAGTTGCTGTTGCAACGTATTGTTCCCAGGCAGAGAAAGGAAAGAGCAGACCAGGCAGCAGTGGAGGAGAATGACAGATAGGTACCAGGGATGAATATGTAATTGTATTCATGGTTGAACATGTTCAGAACATGCTCACATCAGTTTGCAATATGTCACTTCTGACGTGCATATACGACATCCTTCTGGAAATTCTAACCACATCCCCAGGCAATATTCTTACTTATCAGGAAGCAGCCTATAAGGCATGGGCTGCACAATAAATCTCATTGTATAATTCAGTGTGTGAGGTGATATACGCAATATGTGACCCAGGGAAGTAATTTTTCCATGCCCATGCCAAAATGGCTATGTAGGCCTGTGTTACATAACATGTAAGATCCAAAGGTGTATCTGACGGATTAAAATGTTAAAACATTAACAGGTAATGAAGTGACTTTTACTGATTAATCCACAAGCCACAAATTCTTATGAATATGTGTTACTAGGTGGGTGATTAAGATTCTATATTCAATCATGGGGACTATGACTACGTGAATAACGAAAGTGACGCAATTATAAACCTAGTTCTATAAACACAGGACAATGCGCCTGACTAACACGCCCATGTTCGCACAGATGGGCGCAAGTACATTAACTATTTACACAACGTGGGTGCTGGGTGTGAAGAAGTCAACTGCGTCGGACTGAAACTTGCAATGACAGTTGTGCTCCACTCTGCTTAGCGCCAGGTGTCGGATAAGGCCCCGAGAGTCTGCACCGCAATAATACTTAAGGGCTCCATAGAGCTGAAAGGAATGGCAGTATTTTATATTAACCATTGATCAAATGACTAACACTATCTGACCCCGGAAATTTATCTAACAGACTAGTGTCTTTCGAATGTGTAAAAGCTGTTTCAGAGGATGGTCCAGCCTGATAACAATAAAACTCTCTTTGCAATAAAATGCCCAAATATATTGATATTAAATGTTGGCACAGAGTACCAGCGATTAACTGCTTCAATTAAAAATTGCTGGTGTCAGTATCTCCTTTTTCAAAACCCCAGAAAACCCTAATTAGAATACAATACAATTGATGTAAAGTGAATTTAAGAGCTGCATGCTCCATCTAATCGCTTGATGGAAAACACTCAGTAGTCTCCCATTTGACTTTTGCATCGCAGCAGTGATGCTGGGATATCGAGCTAAATGTTGAGCGGATGGACCAGCTCATTCTGTTCCTTGGATAATTATAAACCACTGACATGCTGACAAATTAATTTAATATGGGCATGTATCTAATATTCTTTTGGTTATTATGAAGATGTAATTGGAACGGGATTTGTTCTATTACTTAATTATGGGGGGGAGTCAAATTGCCTTTTTTTCTGCTGCATTAAATTACTGCCATATCAGAAATTAACAGGAATAGCAGCACACACAAATAGGTCTGGCATTCAGTTGAGTCCGTCGAGCATAAAACAGACATGGGGTGATCTCTTCAGTGACAAATTACAGTGTTCAGCTGCAGAGGGAAGAAAAACACAAGTGTTTGTATCACTCTACAACATTCTGACTTTGTCTTTTGACCTTTAGTTTCAGTTAGCACATTAATGCTGCTGTAACATGTTCTCATCTCAACTCGTCACATACTGCTGCTTAGTCACGCCCCTTGGTGTCACTTTAGGTTTTGGCAACACAACCACTATAGATAAGTTTAGGAAAAAAACGACATGGTTGGGCTTCAAACTACTACGTCTGCAAAGTGAAAATGAAACTGAACGTTGTGAACACGGGACACAAACGAACAGCTGATTGTAACGTGAAAGTGAAACTTAACGTACGGGACACAAACAGGGGTCCCCTGCAGGAAAGCCTTGTGTTTGTTGGACCCATCTACATCTTAGTCACTGAAAACAGCTGCCTGCAGCTGGAAACAATGTAGATGAGAGTGGAGTTAGTGGGCCAGAAAAAGAAGAATGAGTTTTAAGACCTTAAAAAGCTCTGTAGAAAGTGCTTTTGTTGTGTAAACCTTGGTCTCCAGAATAAAAGTAATTTGCTTTATACAGCCACCCTGACCTCCTGGTTCCATGCAGTGGCGCTTCCTTAAAAAAAAAAACTACGCCAATGAACATAATCCAGGCAGCAATTATGTTTCTTTCAAAATGTATCCAGCAAAACACATTAGTAGTATATAAACGGATAAAAAGGATTGTTCTCTATGGGTTCGTCACTACTAGCAACCACATTAATATCACACATAGTGATTTGAGTCATTGTTAATCCAAAATGATTGATAAATGCAATTTTAGACCCACTTTGTATTGAATTTTAAACATTCCAATTGTGGCGTCCCTGATTGTAGTACCAAAAAACACGCTGCCCAATGCATGCTGAGGTTAAAAGTACGTATAGACTGCACCAATTTTCAACATGATTGTCTTATTTTTCTACAAGCTGAAATGCATTTCATTAGAATAATCTCAATGACCATATAAAATATGTACGCATATGTGGCTTTCAGTAAACATTTTGGCTTGGTTCCAATTTGTAACAGACAACCAAACAATGACGATATTGATGCTCATTGTGTGTTCTTTTAGCTGTGCTGCTGTTTTCTGCTCTTTCTTTTCTTACTTCTGAGAGACTGATGAAAAACCCCATTTCAAGCTATCAGTTGGATTTAAGCTTGAACACATAAGCAGACACGATCAGAAAATGTCACCGTGAAAACAAATTATCACAACTTTAACTTTTCCTCTGACAGCAGCTATTGTACAAAAAAAAGTAAGTATCTGTAAGTAAGTAAGTTTGAAATAAAACTCTTTTTGATCTTTAATTAGTTGGTAGGGCAGAGTAAGACAAGAGGTGACAGCATTCATGAAGCTCCTGTTATTTATAGGTTTTCTGTTTTAGCACCTGCTGTGTTAAAGGAATAATGAAAAGTGTGTGATTTGTATAGAAACTGGCTAGCATTTAAACCTGAAATTTAGCACACGTCATATTTCATATTTCACTGTAGCAGTAATGTGTATTATGTTGACTTTTCCTAAAGAAATATGGACTAACTACAGTAAGTTCATTATATCTAAATATGCACATGAGATTTCACAGTTTAAACTGTTTTTCCTAAATGTTTCAGGTCACACTACAGGCCCCTTCATATTGAATGACATTCACACCTGTCTTTCCTTTATTGTGTCTCATTGTCCTCCATTCTAACTGTGACTCAGACCAGCTGTCATTGCACCAGAATTATGACAAATCTCTCAGAAGAATGATTCATTTCCTCGTTCTCTTTAAACGATGATACATTTCAATTTAAACCGTCAAATGCAAGTTGATTGTAAGTGGTCCAGATGGGTCTTATAATACGCTGTGCAGCTTTTTGCAGTCCAGAGTTGACTGTACAGTAAACCATCCCTCCACACAGACAACGGCCAGTCCCACAGAGGCTATGACATTGTGTGAAATTGAATCTCATCACTGAAGGATATTTCCCACCCACAGTGTCCTCTCCTGTGCAAGCCTGTCACGCTCAATCATTCTCAATGAGCTCTGATGAGCGAGGCGTAAATGAATCCCCTCTGTCAGTTTCTTTATTGATGTCCGGGCGCAGAGGAAGATGTATGTATTTTTCATCAGTCCATGTAAAATGCAAGACCGCTAATAGACCATTTGTCTTTGTTAGCAAAAGGAGATTTCATTGTGCTATAAATATAGAACATCAGCAGGGCTGTCAGGTCACAGGACAGTAAACTGAAGGAGAACATCCTTATTTAGGAGACTGTTACTGGTAACTGGGGCAATGTCTGCGATAGGAACTTATTTAACTTTTAACATTTAAATGCTTTAAGCTTATAGATAACATACATTTGTACCAACATATAGCCATATAACCAAGAAAAATTCAGAATTCACTGATGTTGCTGTATACTGTACACTAGTTAATTAAGGGCTACCTCAATAATTTAGTATCGCACCTACAGGACTCACAAATGACACATTTAAAAAAAGGTGAATTGAAGCAGCAACACTGGATCCTACATTTCCCATAATGCAACTCAACAACATTTTTCGTTATACCCTCCTTGCCATTGTAAATGCCCGCGTCTTTCAAATGACACACATCCCAGTTTGTAACACAGGCTTCCTCTTAAACATGTCTTGTCTCCAAGCCCAAGCTGAGATCATAGTAAATAGTAAATACATGTTGGTTTTACTTATGTACTTACAAGACCACTGCTGTAAACAGACCCAATTGTGACAGAAACAACATATTTAACGGCTTACTTTTTTTCTTTTTTTTAAATACAATTTGCTATTGCTTAAACACAACTTCTGAAACTAGGGCCCTATTTGTCCAAACTCTACACATAAAAAAAAAAAAAACATACACAACATACAAAATATCTTACATCTGTTGCAAAAGCAAACACTTAAAGCAGCAGTAGGCAAGATTGGAGCAAATATGATTAAAAAAAGTTATTTTTATAAAACGGTCACTATACCCTGACAGTAGTGCATGAGAGAGGTAATCTGTAAAAAAATCATGTTGCCTCTGTGTCCTCCAGTGCTCCTAATGGCATCTAATGGAGAATTCTAGCTGTTGTAGTAATATGTGATAGCTGGCACTCTAGGCTCAATGCTTTTTTGTCAGGTGTTTTTTTTATTTTCTCGTAGTAGAACAGATAACTTCTGTTGTGATTTGACGCTATACAAAAATAAATTGAATTGAATTGAATCTACAAGATTTCACAGACTGGACGAAAACAACCAATCAGAGCTGATCTGGAGTCTGCCGTCCAGCTGCCATCTATGAGAGCCACGAGTCAATCACTTAGCAAACTCCGACCAAACGGCCAAACTAGGCATCGCTGATCAAACATGAATCAATATTCTGTTACTGTAATGCCTATTTCTCTCCCCGAATATTTTCAGAAACATCTTGTAGTGTACGGTTTAGCTGTAAAATGAGAAAGTTTGTGACCCGACGGAGCACATCCAATAGAACGCTCTCTCTCTGAAATGACCTGTGATTGGCCAAAGTCTCCCGTCACAGGCTAGATTTTTTAAAGCCTGAAAACAGAGCCATGAGGAGCTGCAGGAGTGTAGTTATCTCTCAGAACACTTGAATTAAAATATGCTGAAAGGTTATTATGGAATTTTTACACAGTGATGCCAAAAAATTTCTGCCTACTGAAATAAAAAAAAAATACCTGCAAGCAATGCGCAAGAGTCATCTGTAGTTTCTTCTTTTTTCTCTTCTCTGCCCCCGACTTCTGTTGTCTTTTTTGGGGCCATTCTTTCCGAAATTGTCGCAGCGGCGTTATGGCCAGGCTGTTATAATGCACCTCCGGCACTTGATGCCCTACACTATGTAGTGGTGGTGCTGAGTGGTTTCAGTAATTGTGCCACAAGTACCAGTTTTTGTGTCTTGGCAATTGCAAAAAAAACTGTAATTGATATTTGTACAATAACAATGTGCCAATGTGAAAACAATGTGAAATGGGTCACTGCAGCTCCCCTCGGCTTTATGGAGCTTTCTCAACGAGTTTTTAGCTGTTTTCAGCAAAGCAGCTCTAAAATGCCACTGTACGGTACCTACTTGGCAGACATCACAAATTCAAGTAGAGGGTAGGTCAGACAACAGTGATGTGAAAAGTAATTCAGTACTGTTATTGCTTAGCATGGTCTGTTGTCTTCTGTTGGTACTGCTGCAGCTCCTGTAAAGTGACTTTTTAAGCAGCTTTTACTTTGCTGCAGTATTCTTTCTCCTGCTGCGTTGAAGTGGCTCTCATTGTAATATAGTTATTTATGAAATGTTGATAATAAGAAGGGCTAAAATTGTCTAATCTCTCTCTCTCTCTCTCTACCTCCTCTCTCCCACACAGAGACAATTTCCTCTCAATCAGTAACTGTAAATTAGTTTCAGTAGCCATTTGTACAAATTTACATTCCATGTCCTCTGCGACATCCCACATTTTACAGACATATGTAAGCATATGCTAAAACACAACCTGCAGTAACCAGTAATTACCTGCAGTAATGTCATTATTAGCAGCGCTACTTCAATTTTGCTGGCACAAAACAATACTAAATATGGACATTCTTTGATCTATTACTGACTAAAAACACCTTACCATCCAGTGTTTAAAGTGGAAAAGCTTTGTCCTCTGCGGAGCCTGGATGTACTCAGAGCATTTCATGTAAATTACAGTTTGATATTTCCTATATACATGATGACACTAGTGTAAAGGTAGGAAAGAATTTTAACATGAATATAGCCATTAGCTTGTGAGATATATTTATGAACCAGAGTAATGATCACTGCAAAATTTTGACCTTGATTATAGACTGACCTGACCTGATGGTGCGAGAGGAAAGATCAGCAGGTCACCTAAAGACCATCTGCAACTTGCACGGTTGTGACGTATGACGTCGAAAATTTTCTCTGGCCTAAGCCTGCATTTACCTCAATTAGAATCAGGCCTTTATTTGAAACAGGCTTGTATTAATTATTAAACGTAGGCCTTTATATCCTTCTTTCATAAGTATTTCACATATTTGTGTGGGCAGACAGCTCACTCCACGGGGACTTGGCTTGGGAACAGGAGGGTCGCCGGTTCAAGTCCCTGTATGGACCATGTATGGACTGATGAGAGGTGCCTGTTCGCTTCTGGGGCGCCTTGCTCAAGAAACTTCACAATGCCAAATTGCGAAGCTTTTTTGTTTTCATGGAACGGCGTTGCTATTGCGAGGTCCACAGTCCAGACCGGAAGACAGCTACATGTCCATATTGAGTCATAGTCATAGCGCCACCTACTGACAACAGGAAGTCGGCCTTATGTGACAAAGATCATCCGATTTACATGAAATTTACATGGTGTTAAGCTATCACGGTGTCTACACATGATATACAGCAACATGATTAGCGTGTGTGTTCTCTAGCGCCACATAGTGGACACAGGATATGGTACAAAATTTGCAACACATAATTTCCAGCACCACACACTCCACACAGGAAATAATGTCTAAGTCGTGCATGCAGTGTGCGACGGTCGCAGAAATGCACAGCTGGATCGACAGGCAACCCACCAATACCACTAACGTGCATGGAGGAGCGAGGGCCCGTTCATCGCTGCTTTCAGCTTTAATTTCAGTTGCTTCTACTTTGCCATTTTTTTGCATCGTTGTCGAGCTCTTGTCATTGTTAGAACAGTGGGAAGTATTGAGTTTCACTGATGGCAGCTTATCAGCGATTAAAAACGTATTTTTGCCACACATTTTGTAAATATGTTTGCACAAGAGGCCAACACATTACATATCTTCCGTCACGAAATCTGCAACTACGCCCATGTTCCCTTTTTGAGAGGGTCATGGTTGAACCCCGTGACCCTCCATTGTTTGCAGCTTCTTTGACAAATTATGGCATCCATACCAGCGTCCATGGCAATCTCACTGGTTGTTGTTGAAATTTCTTACTGAAAATGTTAGACTTACAGATTCACTGACATTGTCATAATCATGCTAGCAGGGCCAAAATAGACACACACTGCATGTTGACACAAAACACTGTCCATTGGAGGACTGGACAGGAGCGTTATTGCAGAATCTCCAATGGTGGGCTGCAGTAGAGACATTAGCATCAGCTTCTTATGGTTCACCTCATAAGTTCCTTCATGGTCCCCATCATTACAAACCCCATGTGTCCTTTCATTGGCCCCATAGCAGCTGGCCATCAGAGGACGAGAGCTCTAGGTGCTACTGGGTGATTTACCTCTAGGTGGGGGGTCTAGTGCCCCATGCATGTTGGGCTAATTGAAAGAGAAACGGCAGGGTGATCTTGCTATAACAACATGTCCACGTTCTGCTGCCACAGGCTGCCGCTGAGCTGAGAGGCTGCTGCAGTAAAGCATAAATAAAATGGATTGCAGGGGTGGAGGCTGGGTGTGGGGGTTCCACTGTATGTCTATGGCTCATTGACTCTCAGGGAGTGGGGGAATAAAGAAGAGAGCTGCATTTTCACTGCAACATAGATTAGACCACAGTCTGTCAGCAATTTGTTTCTTCACTTGTTCTTCTCTATTCGGCTCATCATTTGTGGTCCTCTGTTTTATGTATGATCTGGGTGTTTCTGTGCCTTCATCCTCTCTTTCCTGCTAGCTATTTATCATCGTTGATGGCCTCTTGAGGATGGAGAGAAGAGGGGTGCAGCCCCAGTGGATTCTCCTCAGAGCTGCTAGGTCTTCTCCATCTTTCTCTTTGTTTTTCTCTGCCGTTCTCTCTGTCAAGACTGCTCTCCCAGTGGATCACCGCAAAATTAGGACAATGCAGAAAATGTCTGGAATACAGTTAAAACAGCACATGAGGAGAGCTTGTTTTTCTTCAAACCCACCTCTGATATAATGGCAGCTCCTCCTTGAAAACATCCAGATGTCAAGTCATTATTAATATGAATATTTTGGTAACACTTCATTTTACAGGTCCGCAAATTTCATAGTAAAATTATTCCACAGTAGTAGCTGGAGGCACTCAACACTCAGCAGTCTAAAATGGATTGTGACTGAAGAACAACATACTCACTGTAAAGAGCTACAAATTCACTTTAACCTGCAGTAGGCAGAATGTTTTTGGCATCATTGCGCAAAAAAATCCATAATAACCCTTCAGCATATTGTAATTCAAGTGTTCTGAGAGAAAACTAGACTTCTGCACCTCCTCATGGCTCTGGTTTCAGGCTTTAGAAAATGTAGCCCGTGAGAATTTGGCCAATCACAGGTCATTTCAGAGAGAGAGCGTTCCTATTGGCTGTTCATTCAACAGAGGCAGCTGTCAATCACTCGCAAACTCCGATCAAATGGTCAAATTAGGCAACGCTGATCAAATATGAAACAATATTCTGTTACTGTAATGCCTATTTCTCGCCTGTTTTCAGAAACATCTTGTAGTGTACTGTTGAGCTGTAAATGTAAACAACCGATTGAATGGGCATTATCAGCGGTTATCACTACCATTCTAATGCTTCAGACGGGCCAAACTGCACCTATACAGTGTTGGTAAAGTGAAAGTGAAACTTAATGTTGTGAATTGAAACAAACAAACTTAACTTACTTGTTTAGGTAAAGATCATGGTTTGGGTTAAAATAACTACGCTTGTTACGTAGTCTATGTAACTTTCTGTTTGTGAAGTATGTACAATACTAAACAAAAGTAAGGTAAAATAAGTCAACGTGGACTTTTGGTTGTCTTCTTGTATTCGTATCAGTGATCAACATGTGAATAGATGATAACCGTCCTCTGAACCTACTAGTAGATGTAGCAGGCCCCATCTAACTCATATCTAGGAGGCTGATAACAGCTGATAAGGCCTATTCCATTGGCTGATAATGTTCAAAGCGGGTGCACTGTTTGCACAAACACAACTCCAAATGAATGCGGATGTTGCTATGTGTGTGTGTGTGTAACTTTATCATCTTTAATATAAGGTTATAATATGTTACTGTTGCATTAATTTATGTCAGTCATTTATGTAAAATGCAATGTAATTCCTAAGGATGTCCTGATAAACATTCATGGGCAGCATGACTGTGCTCTGTAAATGTAACAGCAATCTTCTGAGTAGATTTTGATTTTACTCATGTACAATAGGGAAATTTGGATCGCAAGCGGCACAAAAGCAAAGGTCAGGGCTAAAGTGTTGAATTTGACAAAGACTGAGTAAATATGATTTCCATAATGATGTTTAAAGCTGGATGTTGTGCAAACCCTAAATCAGATTGATTTAAATCTGAGTATTTACCTTTGATGAAACAATGTATGGAGAATGTTTATACCAGGCTGGCATTGACCTCTGAGACTAAGTGGCCTTCCAGACAATTGTAGCATAAGTACCGTAAATGAAGCATGAAACACAGAAAATATCCTGTGGCACAGATTCCAGCGGCTCCAGAGTGAAGCCCGGAAACAGAGCTACGAGATTCATTAATCTCTGCAGAGTTTGTCAGCTCCTCACAGTAATGCGAGGCCAATGGTCAGCAGAAATAAATGCTCTGAGGGAGCAAACAAGATTAGAGATGAAGTTTGATCCGAGTGGAGCCATTCCACATCAAAGCCATATCACAATGCAACCACGAAATAAATAAATTCAATTTACATCCGCTAGCTACAGGGGACCATTAAACATATCACATTATTGCTCTGCCCCTGTGATCTACACTGTGGCCGCGAGGCCTGATTAGATACAGTGAAGGCCAACAGCAGTTGTAGGGAGCTGGCTTATGGCCAGTCTGGGGCTCATGTGCTGGTTTAGCAGCTCGGGAGCAGCAGAGGAAACAATAATACAGCCCACTGAAGTACTCTGCTGAGGTTTTACAATTCCAGCAGCACCAGAATTTATAATGTAAAAATCAACATACCAAGTCAAATTAAAAAAGATATATTTCACTGATAACAGACATTTACCCATGACATGTAAAATAGATCAGAAGTATGTAGTTCACTAATAATATTCTGAAATGATTGTGTGTGTGACCCTTTAACCCTCCGACTTTACTGTCCCTGAGCTAGAGGGAAGGAGGCTAAGTAACGCTCCAAAGTTGGGCTAAATTTTGGCGAGGAAAAACTGGCATGGCCATTCCCAAAGGGGTCCCTTGACCTCTGACCTCAAGATATGTGAATGGAAATGGGTTCTATGGGTACCCACGAGTTTCACCTTTACAGAAATGCCCACTTTATAATTATCACATGCAGTTTTGGGCAAAAAGCAAGCAGTTTTTTGAATGCAGTATTAATACAGGTCCCTAAACAGTCTTGGAATTGCATAATTGGGTATCACTGTAAAGCTGAGACTCTTGTGGATCCAATGAGCCCAACTGTATTCATGTGTGATGATGTTAGTCCTCATAGTAGCCATTTCATTGTAGTGAGAGCATTTTTTTAAACTTGACCTCACTGTCTAAAATGACCTGTGGTGACCTCTAGGATAATCACAGCCTCATGAAACTTTACAGCCACAAACTAGACACCTAGAGCATTCAGCGGATGGATGGCTTTCCTAGCTAGATTGACAATAAGGGGGTTTCTGAGCAATTTCCAGAACAGAAATGCTCGCCATCTAATCGCCGAAAAATGCAATTGTTGCAGAAATCTCCAAATGTCAAAAGTTTCTGAAACCAAATCACAGCATGGCTTTTTCTATGGTGTTCCTCAAGGTATTGGTGTCCTAATGTGGTATTTTGGAGGGATTATTGATCACATTGATCAATTGGCGATTGGTAAAAAGTGGTTAAATATACCAACAAATCTGTGTAACAAATGGTATCAACCCAAAAATTGCTGTAACAACTTATGAGACATAATAGAGCATGGGGATGACCATCATATATTTTGATCATATTGGTCTAAGTTTTTATTGTTCTTATTACTTTTACAATTTATTTTAAATAATTAATTAATTAATATTTATTTCAAATTAATCTGCAGGTTCTCAGCTTTCAGATGATGTACACCACTTGTATGTGACATCTACTGTTAACCTTCTATCTCCCCCTAAAGACCCCCTGTAACCCCGTAAAAAGGACAAAAACGGTCACTGAGGGGGGGAGGCTGAGCGTTGAGAGACACTCGGTAGTCCCGCTAACTTGTCGCTACTGTCAGCTGCTCTGATTCAACAACGTTGAGTTGAAAAAACGTGCATGAAGGCTGAAATTCAATCGTGATGTTTTTGTGATTTTTGTGCTGGTTTATAGTTTTAACCATGAGTGAAGTGGCTGTTACATTTCTTGAGTCCAGCTGCATTGTCCTAGTAACGTACGAAAGTGGGCAGGGGGCGGCGATCGTCTATCCTTCTTTTGATTTTGATGGTCGAGATCGGAAGTTAATTTTGATCGATTTCCGATTTAGAATTTAAATCGTCACACCCCTAGTAACGAGCGGAAACTGACCAAACTGACACGTCCAAAACTGACGCTAGAGGGGTACCTAGAGCATCATAGTTTGAAGCTTAGGGCCACTGACCAAGCGGCGGTATTTGACATGTTGAGAATGTGAGAATGTGATGATACAGTCACTCCTTTATTCTGCATTATAACAGAAAGCTGACCTAGAGAAAAGTTAAGTGTGTAAAGTCAGAGTAAAACATGATGCACATTCAGCATCATATGTTGCCAATTGTTCTTGTGATCGATGAAATGAAACATGTTGACTGTGGCTGTTTGCAGTTTGGAACGTTATTAAATAAAGTTCTATCTAATCTTATGTTAATATGATCAGCTCTGCCCAGATGTTCCCCACAGTCCACACACTTTATCATTTGTTCCAGACCAAGACACTGAGAGCTTCGTTTCATGTTTCGCTTTGGTCCTAAAACATCAAACCTGCGCTTACAGGTGGTGCAGCGTGAGAGCATGTGCCATACACAGCTGTCTCCTTCTCTCCTATGTGCAGTGATTTTAACCATTTACTGACACTGATTAACTTGTGATTTGATATTATGCAATGAGTTACTCTGTTTGGCTCAGCTGTCCAGAGCAAAAACGTCCAGCTGCTGCTCCATAAACACACCTGGTTAATGTGGCTGGTTCAGAATCATGTAGCCTGATTGCTTTCATTATACAGAGAGTCAGATCTAATTACCAGCCACGCCATCGACGCTGGTATTGTTTTCACCTTGTCAGTCTGTGTGTGAATATTTTGCCAGGTGTTTATATTTCTGTCTGTGGCAAATTTTGTGACAGCGACGGCGTCGCAACCGTGCAAGATGCGGTCACAAAGCTTTACGGATATGTAGTAGCTTGAAGATCCCACACTCGGCATCAAATTTGTGCCATCCGCTTTCTTTGCCAAAGGCTTTGGGCATGCGTGTTGTTGTTTTCCCACACTCAGGGCACTTGACATTGTGAGCGTGGGGCTATCCCCACATAGCAGCCTCTCGAGTCAAGCACAATTAAAACGCCATTCTCAGCCACCGACCAAATTGTAAAAAATTGCGGCAGCATCCCAGGATTTTTATGTCATTCATTTATCCAGAATTATCATGTAGCAGGCCTGATAACAAAACATTACAGGATGGATGATACAAAGGCGTGAATAGTACCCTTTCTACCACGGGAAAAACAGCTAAAAAAGGGCGATAGACTCCTTTCGATATTGTCTTAGAATTCATAGAATTCACTTACTATTAGTTTCATACTAGGTTTTGGACGTACTAAACAATCTCACATATTGTTTTAGCGTACTAAATAGCATGTTTGTATGGAATTTCAGACGCAACCTATGAGTCTGTATTTAAAGGAGCAGTGTGTAGGTTCTGGCGGTATCTAGCGGTGAGGTTGCAGATTGCAGCCAACTGTAGCCTCTCCAAGCGTGTAGAAGAACTATGGTGGCCGACGTGAAAACACGAAAGGCCCTGTCTAGAGCCAGTTGTTGTGAGAGTAGCGTAGGTCATTTGGAGCAGAGGTTGGAAGTGAGTGGTCAAGCAAGAGAGAGAGAGAGAGTGACGGTGACAGCAACGAGTAACATTATCGACTCTGGTCCAAGCAGGAAAAGTTAACAGTACTGTAGAAACAACATCATGGACTCTTATTTTCAGGTGATTATACACTAAAGAAAATATACTTATTAATATTATACTCCATTTCTGCCAATAGATCCCCCTAATTGTTCCACACTGGGGCGGCTATATAAATACAAGTCAATTTACAATTTGCCGTTTATTTGTAATAGATTTCTTATTTTAATAATAATGTTATAAATATTTAATATTCAAAACGATAGAAAACATAGTAAATAGTGTTGTTATTAATATTAGCATTATTGTTATTATAATTATGAAATAACTTATAATAATAATACAGATATTACTTATTTGGCGTTGAGAGGAAGTCGTGTTGCTCTGGCTCTATCTATCTGGCGTGGAGAGGAGGTCATGTTGCGTATTTTCATTATGTTGTTACTCTGTACACACGACATCTATTGCACGTCTGTCTGTCCTGGAAGTGGGATCCCTCCGCTGTTCGTCTTCCCTGAGGTTTCTTCCTTTTTTTCCCTGTTAAAAGGTTTTTTTTTGGTTAAGTTTTTCCTTATCCGATGAGAGGGTGGTACTGTAAAGGACAGAGGGTGTCGTATCCTGTACAGATTGTAAATCCCCCTGAGGCAAATTTGTGATTTGTGATTTTGGGCTATACAAATAAAATTGACTTAACTTGAGTACTTAAAGTAAGTGATGAATACACATACACACTGTTCCACCTGTGGCAGGCTATAGCACTATGCAGAACAGACTACTACTACTACTATTAAAAGGTACATGTATATGATCCTGTTATATATCTATGGACAGTCAATATGGTAATTTTCAAAAGAAACCCTGTTGAAAACTTTGTCCAATTTGCGCAAAGGTTATTGTTACATTTCATTCCCTTTGCTCTATGCATTTTCAGCTTTTATATTTTGCTACTCATCTCTCTTTTTGTGATCCAGTGGACTTCAGCTAAACACCACACTGTAGGTCAACTTGCACCCTCTTGTGTGAAAGAGAAGACAAATAAAGGCAATGATTATCAATAACCTTTCATTAAAACCAAAACATGATTTATGGCCTTAAGGTCTACGAAGACAAGACAAAGTGATGTAGCAAATAGCAGGCATTTTACTGCTCCAAAGGCAATTTCTCTCCGTGAAAGCTCCCTGTTAGCACCAGTGTTATGATGCCACAATGCTACCATGATGGCTCTTTTATCTCTTTTTCTAGTCTCCAGCGAGCCTATGAGCTTCATAGTTTTTGGTTGGCCTGGATATTAATAGCTACAGCTGACCATGGTAATGACTAGCTCAGGGAGTGATAGGACACAGCTCCAGCAGCTGCTGCTATGGTGGCACTAGTCTGGGATGTTGCTCTAATGAGAAATACTATAAAGAACAAAACTTCTCTTCTTATCTCTATTTCTGTGAGACACTATAGAGCTGGCGAACATCCCTCAGCTCTAACAGAGTGTTGGAGGCGGCCGAGGTCGTAGGTTGTCATTTATTGGCCTATTTAATCTCCCTACATATTTCCTCGCCCGAGGCCCGTCGCTGTCCCCAACAGACAGAATCAATAGCGGCACTACTGCCAAGCCATCCGAGGGCTAACAATAAAACTAGGACAATTACAGTGAGATGGATCAGAGTCTTTAGCAGAAATATATTATTAATATGTTTGGCTGAACGCCAGGAGGCTGAAGGAAGACAAATCAGTGGCAATAAAAAAGCCAGTTAGTTAACTGGTCACCTGAGAGCCAGCCTGTATGTTCCTCATATATTGGCAATGATGTGACAGGTCTTTGTACAACTGTGTGTGTGTGTGTGTGGGTGTAAATGCTAGCCACAGGGGGACACTGGTACACTAAATATTTCCCTGTAGTTTTATTTACCTCTGTATAAGCAGACAGCTTAATTAGAAAATCAATTTGACTGTGGCAGCTAGGAAAGTCAGGGCCTATAGGGTTTGTCCCACATTTACAAAAAATAAGGTCCTATAAATACAGTATGGAAATTCATACAGTAGAGTAGCTTGTGGTGGATATTTGAACATAGTTAAAGAAGACCTATTATGCTCATTTTCAGGTTCATACTTGTATTTGAAGTTTCTACTGTAACGTGTTTACATGCTTTAAAGCAGGTAGAAATGGAGCAAATATGATTTAAAAAAAAAAGTTATTTTCATAAATTATCAATATCACTATATCCTGACAGTAGTGCATTAGACAGGACTTCTCTAAAGTCATGCTAGTAGTGTATCCAAAATCTGGATGAGTGAATGTGCTAAATTGCTAAAAATTCAGAATACAGTTTTGCCCATTTCTGCTGTTACACATGATGTCACCAAAAACTTCAGGAGTCATTATAGCCAGGGTTTTTTGAGATTTGTTTTTGCCCTGGGTTCAGTTACTCAAACATATCTCGCTGCAACCCCTAACCAAAACCATTTATAGCCTAAACAAGACCATTATATTCTTGGAGTTTATACGTAGAGGGGCTGTATGTAATTTGGTTGTTGTGATACATGAGCCGCTATAGCTCAAACTAACTTCATTGAGTCCTTTCAACTTCTGAAACCAAACTTCAGCCCCTTGCTGAAAATTTCACTTTCTTTCAGCTTAATTCCCTCTCCCTTTGTGTCTCCTTCTGTTCCTCTGTTTCTGTCTTAAATCTCTCAATTTCTGACTCTTTCATTTCTTTCTCTATCTATGTCTCTGCAGCCTTTGTGTTGAGCTGTGTCTTCCCCCAGCGGCCTCTCTACGGTGATGTATCAGTGAGCAGTCTCCACTCTGGAGGGGAGGCTTTCTTCTCCTGTCTGACCGGCTACCAGCTGCAAGGCCCCAGTGTGCTGACCTGCCGCAATGCTAGCACCCCCTACTGGAGTGGCAAGGAACCACACTGCCTAGGTGAGGTCACCAGAACACAAAACACAAGAAAACACAATCAAAGCTCATCTTTGATATCCACAGGCCATAGATAGGAAGGACAACAACTAAACACTTAAAGGCACTTTCTAGTCATTACAGAGATGCCACTGTGTTTGAGTAAACCCGACTACTGCAGTCTAATCATTACAGATATTTGTTATCTAATTACCTGCCATCATTTAAAGATTACCGACTCGAGAAAAATGCACACGTATTCCAGCTTCCCAGGCAGAACTCCGATGCAATCTTTTTTATATTCAATTGTATGAATAAATATTAAGACAAGAAGGAACAATTCATTCATAGAACTACAAAATCATTTCATCAGAGTGTAAGACCCTCTATTTAAACGTGTTCTCTTTAAAGATTAAACCATTTGCAATCTACTATAGTGCATATGTTATATTTATTGTGATATTTGCTCATTTATAATTGATTTATTGTTTAATAATATTCTATGTCATATTTAAAATAATAAAAGCATTGCACGTAGTGTTATTATTATTATTATCATTATTATTATTATAGATAATGTATAATAATAATACAGATATCGCTTGAAGTAAGTGATGAATCCACAATATTTATAAATAGAAATGTATTGATAAAACCAATACATTTCTTTACAAAATTAGCACTATCACCATTGTCATAATAACAATAATACTTATTATTATTATTATTATTAATACTTTCAACATCATTTATTTTCTATTGTAACCTGTATTTTTATCTAATATAATAATATGTATAATACAATAATATGATATATTACTTAGTGATGTAATAAATAAAATTTAATTATTTAGAAACAGAGATGTATTCATAAAACCATTATTTCTTCACTGTATCCGCATTACAATGATTGTGAACTAAATTATTATTATCATTATTAGAATTATCATTGTTTTTATTATTATCATTATTATTATTATTATTATTAATAATATTACTATTTATTATTATTATTATTATTATTATTATAACGTCTTCCAACATATTGTGTGTGACATTTAAAATAATAATAGAGATGTTTAAAATAAGTATAAATACAACATGATTATTTATAAACAGAAATATATCCGATAAACCAATATCTCTCTTTATAGTATTAGTATTATCATTATTATTAGCATAATAAAAACAAGATTACTATTTATAAGTATAAATGTATCTATAAAACAAATGTATTTTATATTAAAAGCATTACTACTACATTACTACTATTATTAGCATAATTATTGATAGCATTATCAGCATTTTGCATTAATATTATATTTATTTTTGAATCATTGTGTACATCTAACATAATAATACAGATATTATTCAAACTATTTAATACAAATTCCATATATATATTAAATAAAACTTTACAATATTTGAATTATCCTTCTTTTTAGCATAACAATAATAAACATTACTTAACATAAGCCTGGTGTTGTTGTAGTATTTTGTATTGTCAGTAAACTTTGCCCTTCGACCCCTGACCTCTGCTTTTTGAAGACGTAAAGGGGTTGTGCTGTTACTTTTCAGTATTGTTTTTCTGAATCAGAGTTAACTGTGCTTCAGTCGCTCCCTGACAGCTTTTCAATTCCCATCAACAATCACAGCATTTTGGGTTATTTTTTTTAGAAGACTTTCAGCCAAGAGTTATCTATTGGACCTTCTGGTCCTTTTGCATGACAGGCATAGAGCCAGAAACTGGACTCCCTCAGGAGTGTGTGGATGATGAATGTTTTTCTTTCTTTCTTTCTGTCTTTGCTCCTAAGAGGCTGGCTGATGAATAATAAGTGACCATTTTACTCCTGATCACCCTGATCGACTCTGATTCACAGCACAGGGACTGTTTCTCTGAAAGCAATTTCAAACGGGGAGTTTGTGTGGCTGTACATCTGTATCTCTATCTCTATGTGTGTGTGTGTGTGTGTGTGTGTGTGTGTGTGTGTGTGAGTGAGTGTGTGTCAGAGCATAAAGCAGGTGTATCGAGGTGTGATTACTGAAAGCTGGGCAGGATGCCATTGGGTTTATTCTTCCTGCTCTGCTTTAATTAAGCTTTGCCTGCATGAGTAACCTTGACCTGATCATCTGGGACCCAACACACACACACACACACAAACACCTTCCTATAGCTGTAGATGGATTTTCTGTATGTGTTGATAAATCTGATTGTATCTCTTATGATGCTATCTTTCGCACCTCATTTCTTGGTTCATGATCTTCATGAATTTAAAATAAAAAGTGATGGATGAGTGATCAATCTGCACAAAAGATCCACTTTCAGACACATTACAGTATACAGTAATTATTTTAAATGGTCGATTCACCGAAATTACAAAACACATATTTTCTCCCCTATACCTCCAATGGCATATAGCCATACATACACTGTCAACAGTTTTTATAGGGACTATTCATTGGTGGAAAGCAGTTCTGGTGAAAGCTGTTGATTATTTTGAGTAACAGGAACATTATTTTTGGAGGGACATACAGAATTATTAGATTTTTTTCTTTTAACAGTCCTCATTTACATCCTGAAGGGGGCTTTTAAAGGACCAGTGTGTACGATTTTGGGGAATCTATTGACAGAAATTGAATATAATATTCATTATTATGTTTCCATTAGTATATAATCACTTGAAACTTAGAATTGTTGTGTTTTTTAACCCTGTCTCCCAGCCGCTCTGTCTCTGGCTCATTCACATGAAAAGCAGCATGAAAAAAACTCATTCTACAACTTTCAGGTCCAAACAATTTAAATCAGCGCTATTCATGTGTTCGTACTGGGAAGTTGATTTATCTCAAAAACATTATCCGCTGAGTTACAGACGTCTCTTTCCAAATGTAAGTCTATGGGGAAAAATGTTTTTGGGCCCAATGGCATCACATGACGGATCGTTTGGCCACTTGCTTCAAAGCCTGGCGCTCTTCCCGGGGGCTTGGTCCTCTTCCATGGTGTCCACCATGTTGCACTGCCATCTTTCTACAGTAGCCCAGAACGGACAAACCAAACACTGGTTGATAGCCTCTCACATGTTAACGTTCTCTGAAGGCCATAATGCAATACTTCAATTCAGTTACATTTTTTCAATTAAATTTATTTGCATGGCGTCACATCATAACAGAAGTTATCCTAAGACACTTTTCATATAGAGCAGGTCAAGACCTTGCTCTATAATTTACGGAGATTCAACATTCCCCCATGAGCAAGCACTGGGGGGAGTGACAGCAACCAAAAAAAATGGAACCAATTAGAAATAACTAGGGAATGAAAACAGTATTCCTGCACAGACATTTCACATTAAAAGTCTTTCAGAGGATAAAAGGGCATCATCTGTGTTCCTATGTGGCTTTTAATGTGAAACATCTGTAGGAAGTATTGGGTTTTATTCACAGAAGCTTAACAGCACTTGAGAGACAGCAGAGGAGAAGTGATTGATTAGTGAATCAGAGCAGTACTTGTGTTTAAAAGAGAAAGTAAGAGCAGCAGACTGGCGAGTATGACATTTTATCGATCAAATTAGTTCTGTGGAAATGTACATTGTGCTGAATTTACCATGTGAGACATCATACTACAGGGAATTATGTCCCCCCTCCCAGCCTTTCCTTTTTCATGTTGGCCCCCAGCTTATATGTTTTTTTGTAATTTGTTTTTGGTGCAACAACCATTTAACGTAATTTCACAGGGATTTTAGCGCTCAGATGGAAAGTTCTTTGTGATGCAATCATGAAACATTCATCAATGCCTTCTCCGGCTTGGTTGCTTCCTATTTGTCAATACTGACACCAGAGTTTAATTTGGGCAAATAAGCTTATCTATGGTCAGTAAGTGAATTTTGTTGACTTTCAATGTATCAATGTATTTTCAATATGAACAATCAAGTGCAGTTTTGCATTCCCTCCTCCTCCTCCTCCTCCTCCTCTCCCTCAGCTGCCTGTGGTGGTTTGATCAGGAACGTCACAGTCGGTCGGATCGTCTCGCCTGGTTTTCCCAGCAACTACAGCAACAACCTGACCTGCCACTGGCTGCTGGAGGCCCCTGAGGGCCAGAAACTACATATCCACTTTGAGAAGGTGGCGCTGGCTGAGGATGATGATCGGTAAGCAGGACCTTTCATCTTTCAACACTTTCTATGACGCCCATGTCTATAATGCCTTATAAACATACTTATAATGTGTTATAATCTGTTTATAGCACTGTATAATTAAAGTTATAAGCATTCATACATATTAATTATGCTTTATAACAATAATCATGACACATTATAAAGCACTTAATGATGATGACTTATAAGGTCAAGTATTATAATAATATATTTTTTTCAAAGATCATATTTTATTATAATTCCCATAGTTGTAATTCATTGTCACATTTTTATAATGCATTATAATGATTGTTATAATGCATTATTATGAGATTAAAAGTTACTCTAAGTGGTCATCTACGTGGTCAACCATGTAGTTTATTCCTAAACCTAAAGTGGCGCCATGGGTAACTATATTGGTTTTGATGACAAAAATAAAGTGACGCCAAGGGGCGTGACAAAGCGGTGGTATGTGAGGAGTTGGGATGAATATGTAATTGCAAGTACCAAGAAGTTAGTCTAAAGATATTCATATTGGCAATCAACCAAAGAGAAGGATACAAGCTCTGGAAAATGATCTGCAGTGAATGGTATCAGTGGAGAGTATTAAACTCGGGCCAGACTGGGCACGTCAGCAGCGCGTGGTCGCTGCCTCGCTGAAATGATGCATCTCTCACGTTTGTGGCGTCCACACCGGCAGCGTTTCTGCTGCAGTGCTGCTGCCACTGCTGCCAGCCCTTTCTTTCTACATAGACTTTGCCTTTCACAATGGCCATTTCACTTCAATATAAATGTGATTTATATTTATTCAAGACAGAAAAGATTAAGAACCGTGTGGTTATTTGTTAATATTAATACAAAGAAATAAATAGCCTAGATAAATAATATATAGCCTTCACCAATCCCTCTTCACTTAGACTGGCACTGTTTTAAAAAAATATTTCCAGGGGATTTGGGGTTTCTGTTCTACAGGATTCCAAGGGTGGGCTTATCGAAAACAATTTAATTTACATCTGGGGCACTCAAACCACAAACCATTAGAACCAACAGCAGCAGCAACTTCTTCCCATGCTTTTTCTTTTTTCCTTTTCCTTATATCTTTATAAAACTGTTATACTGTACTGTTCTGTTGATCATAAAGCGCTGTGTTTCTCTACCTCCCCGATGAGTTTAGTGTAATCCATGGTTGATGAGCTATCTGAAAAGTGAAGTGTTGTACCCAAGAAGAAGTCACATAGTTTTTGTTTACAGACAGACAGAGAGAGAGAGAGATACAGTCAGCACACTGGAAAAATACTGCCCTTCACCTGATGTTCTTTTAACTTATTAACATAGGCTACTATATTAATAGCATACGTGGGGTTTCTGCTATGACTACTGTGTTTACAAAATTAAAAGCCAGTCGGCATACTCTATTAATTTATGGAGACCTGCAAGTAACTACTTTTTCACAGCCTTTTCCTGATGCTACAGGGCTTTTATTTTTAAATGGAAATTAACATGGATTGTTAACATGGGTGCCAAAATAAAAAACAACAGATTCTGCAGCCGCTACGCCCTGCTGATGTTCCCTGTGTGGCACGGCCATTAGGGGGACATTATGGTCAAAATTTCACTTGAGTGGCGTACACCCTGACAAGAATCAAATTCTTTGTTGCTTCACATGAAACGGTCTACATTGATGATATCTGATAATGTCACGACATGCTAGTTACAGGCTGGTGTAACTACTGTCTCACGGGTCATGCTTTGTTAACAGTGATGTATTACCTTCCTCTTTACTTGTGCACGTTCCTTCACTGAGGCCTCTCGTGCTTCCTACCCTCTGCTTTTCCCTGGAAGAACATAACATTTCTGAGAACTCTGCAGGGTAACAACTGGCTGTCAGTGCAGCTCATAGCGCGGACAGTAGAGTGTCATTTTAGCAGCATGTGGCTCTTGTGACAGAGGACTGAAAGGAAGAGCCACAGGGGGGAAATTAGCTGAATAATCCATTTTGTATACCAGCCAATAGCTGCTCGGGGCTGCTCTGACACTCCTGCTACAAATATAGACCTCATAGATATGAAGAGACATCTGGACAACTCTGAGGAAACTGAAAAGATCAGAAAAAAGTGAAGATATGGAGAAGATAGAGAATTGGCACGAGCGTAAAAGGTGGTAGTGTAATGAGCTGAGGTTTGCTGGCATTTCAACAGTTTCCTGTTAAAAGCCATCTGCTTTTTTTTGGGTCATTCTATACATACCGCTTCAATGATTTTGGTAATGTAGCTTCCAAGCTTGATCAAATAAACATGAACCAAAAGACACCAAAATCATCAGCATGTCTTTGATAGATTACTGGCTTCACCAATAGATACATCACCACCATTCATAGGACTCATTATTTAGCGTTTTTCAAACCAGATCCAGATCTTTATGCTCTTTTGCAGAGCATCGTAGTTTGACGCATAGGGCCACTGACCAAGCTTCTGCTGTTGACGCATTGGGAGTGAGAACGGGCTGGTTATTCTGACTTGGGAGTCACATTATTTCAGGATGGTTGCCCCCACTGTTAGCCTCATAGTAACACCATTTAAATAGCATACATTTGTAGGGGTTCATTAACAAGTGAAACCAGATACAAACAAACATGTATAGCTCCTTTTGAATTAGCTAAATTGATTGTATCAGTGTTAATATTGGATTTTGTTTAAATGTAACTGTCAGCGATGGAGAATTTGGATGACCCTGATGAAGGTTTACAAGCGTTGGTCTTACAAGTGTTGCTGGACTTTTGACCTCTTCAAACTTTTTCCCTTCTACAAGAAGCAAGCGAACCCACTCTGCTTCTACAGTGATGGATAATTTGCAGCCATTTTGGCCACTGATTGTAAGGTTTTTGTTTTTTTTCACCAAGTGGGAGACATGCTCATCATCACAAATTCCCAACATCTCTGACTCATAATTACATCAAGGAGACTGAACGTTTTCTCGCTTGTTACAGTTTGAACTATATGATGTGACCGTTAAAACTGCAATAATGGATTTGGGGGCAGCGGAAGAAGCTGAAAACACAACATGAGTTTGAGTTTACTTGCATTTATGCTCACAGTTAACTGAATAGAAGCAGAATTTACATTGATATAAATAGAAATCATTACATAATTGAATGTCATAAAAAAAACCTATACATTTATTCATACACACATATGCCCATACATACTCATACATATGCATTTACAAATACAACCATACACTTACATACAACCATGCATACATTTAAAAACAGCAGTAACCATGCATACATTTTAAAAACCACAAGTTTTGTATGTGACGTGACTCATCTGGGACATTTGAGTGAGCCCAGGTGTCAGTAATGCAGGCGATGTCTGCTTTTTCTGATTTCAAGAGCAGTTTGAGTTTTTCTACATTGTTTGTTAATGATCTTGCATTACAAACAAAGACATCTGGCATCTGCAGCACCTGCTTACATGGATTACTTTGGATTGGGTGAGAGTCGCCTCCCAATCTGATAGTCTTGGATGTTTAATTGGCCTATATGTCCCTGAACGGTGTGTATGATTCTTCGTTTGGCATTGTTCCTCTCGGTCGGCTTCTAGTACGCTTTATTCCTAGACTCCGTATTTTCTCCAGGAAGAACTCAGCGGGTGGGGGAGAGTGTTTCCTGAAGACTCTTAGGAAATGCAATGAGTACTTGCATACGTTTGTACCAGCGCTTTAAATTCCATCATAGCCCAGGTATTAATTTTATCAGCGACCCTGCTAAATGATTCTTTGTTCCCTTTCTTCTAGGCTGCTGATCAAGAATGGTAACAACATAGCTGCAGCTGCCCTGTATGATTCATATGAGGTGGAGTATCTTCCCAATGAAGGTCTACTCAGCACGTCCAGGCATCTCTTCACTGAGCTGACTACAGACGCTACAGGCACATCCACTGGCATTGCCATAAGATACCAAGGTAAGCACCAGAGCTATGGAGAAATCAAGTATAGGATGTGGTGACATGGTGTTTGTCATGCTAGTGTCATGTGCTGTTGATATCACAAATTGTAAAAACGTGGACAAGACATGGCAGCAAACCCCATAAGTAAGCATTCTTTATAAAAAACACACAAAGGGACTTCATGTAAGAAGATGTAAGCTGACTAATTGCTTCAGGCCAAGAAGACCTTAGCATCAGTGAGAAACTTTGGCCTGCTGTGGATTCTCAGTGAATTATCGATTTGAAAATATAATGAGCAAAGACCTTCAACAGAATATAGTGTGAAAACTTACTGTAGAGTGAACAGAGATGCTGACTGGTGAATAGAGCTCAGGGGTTACAGCAATGATGCCATTCAGGTAATAAAGGGCAGACATGACCACCAAATGAAGTGTTACGTGGACTGTGTGAAAGCAGGGAAAAGCGTAGACGCATTCTAATGCCAGGTGTGAACAGAAGTACTTAAAGCTGTCCACTTGTGATCCGATCACTGAGGACGCATCTTAATACCAGGTCTGAACAGGGCCATAGACTGAGACTGAAGCCATGAAACAGCTCTCTTTAAACCTTAGTTATCTCCTCAATGGAATTTGAAGGTGCAGGAGAGAAACAAAACACATATTTATCCGAACAAAAGCCCCATTTCTAAAATACTCTCTAGATAACCAAAAGACGTTTTTCACTTTCATTGCTGCCTTGATTGCAGTTTTTGCAATAAACACATAATTGGGTGCATTTATACCCATCCATAACCGGGTGAAAAGTACCTCTCTTTCTTTATTTTGTCTTTTATATCTGTTGCTTTTGTAGCCATTTAATAAAGGCTCTCAGTAGATACCCGCAGTAAATCTTAAAGCTACTTCATACTTATTGCTTCTCTGGTGCTTGGGAATAAAAGAATCAAGGACAGTCTTTCGCGTGCACAATATTAACTTGCAGCTTCTACCAACATAACCTTATACATTAGAATCAATGTGATTTATTTTACAGTCATTTCCATCTAAATGGCTGGGGTGAGCTATCACTTAGCTTCTCTTATCTTTTGCCCTCACATTTGTCTCAGCGCTCGCCATCAGATCGGCAGCTCTTCTCTGGTCCACGAGGACCACTTGGAAATACGATCAGTGTAATCTGCTTAGGCCTCCGCTTCACTGCCGCAAATGGGATTAGGTCCAAAGGGAGCAACGGACCTAATTATGGCCATTAACAGGACATAATACTGTTCAGCTAGTCCCTAACAGATTTGATGGTACCTCCTTTATCCTGACAAACCATTCCCACCCTGTTGAGCAGCTATCCTCATTCATTCAGCCGTTTCTAACTGCCACTCAAGTTTCTTCTTCTTTCTGCACCGTCTTGTCGCTGAATGTATCCATTCAGAACTATTTGCAAGTGACTGGAAGTCATTAATTCATCTTAAAGTTTATATGCATTGCATTTGGTACTATACAAATTCTAAAATGTAACTACTGTGTTCTGGACACAATGCGGGGTTATGTTCCTTGTTAGCAAATTACATATAAATGCAATGAACAGCTGCAGAGCTGATGGGAGTATCATCAGTTCTACAGGCATTAGCCTACAGTTCATCCTTTGGGAACCATGAATGTCAGAACCACATTCATGTAGTCCATGTAGTAGATCCTCTTGAAACCTTGAACATATGCACCAAATTTCATGGCAATCCATTCAAAATTCTCAAGATAGTTCAGTCTTGACCAAAAGAGTGGACCGACTGACATCGCCAACGATAGAGCCATAATGGATGGCTCTCACAAACATTACAAACATTTAGAATCCAACATAATTACAGCTAATAAAAGCTTTAAGATCAGCTGTTCCACACATGTGGTGTAATGTAACTTTCTGGGCACTTCAACCATTTGAACACTAATGGGTCCACTTAAGTAACTTCAAGGTTGGATTTGAAGTGTAAAATAAATCCACTGTTGTTGACAACATCTGCATCTGATGTTGACAACATCTGCATCATGTGTTCACATTTCATATCTGTATATTTTGTATCTTGTCTTAGCATTTCTCTCAGTCTACACACATGTTATTCCTGTGGTCTAAGACAGTCCAAAACACGAAGAACTATCTCCCAAATCCAAAAACTAGAGTGCTAAAACTCAGACATGTGATGTCATAGGGCAATGACAATGCATTGTTAGAGATGACACTGAAAGCATCCAGGGGAATGTTCAGAGTATATGGGTACATTTTCTGTTTCACAACTGAGAACACTACAATAAAATAAAGCTAATTTGGGTATAAAACAGAAAACCATTCTGTGGGTCCAGGAAACCAGTCTCCCATTCATCGTCTATGGAGCAACTCCAGACTTTACACCTGATGACATCACAAGTTTTAGACTTACTTCTCTAGTGTCTGGCTTTGAGAGAGAGGAGCTCATGTTCACAAACATTGATTGAACTTTCCAAGGCCATGGAAATAACATATTGGAATTCTTAATTTATGCGGTGTTCCCCTTTAAGTAATATGTTTAAATGTACGCCATTTTTTCATAGCTGTACCATTAAATTGAGTATCTAGATAGTTCTGCATAAGTTGTGAAACATTTCCCTGTGACAGCTTGACATATTTGTTGTTATACAACTTGTTTTCTTACTGTAGCCTACCTCACAGGAAACCAGGGACCTATTAAATAGCCAAATGTTTCCAAATGCAAGAAGAGTTCAAGAAAAACATGAAATGATTAAATCAAACAACAAATTACAAGACAAAAATTGAATTTCATTAAATGTCGAGGATGGCATTTCAATAAAGGTGCTAAATTCCAAATGGGGAAGCTAACTCATCTGGCAAGCATAACATCTCACTTGCTTTTTGGTAAAGGTCAGTCCTTTCCACACTGAAAATGTATTTGTATTACAGCCTTTGCAGCAGGCCATTGCTACGAACCCTTCGTGAAGTACGGTAACCTGACCAGTACTGACAACACTTGGGCAGTGGGAGCTGTGGTGGAGTTTGCCTGTGACCCCGGCTATACTCTGGAACAGGGATCAGTCACCATTGAATGCATGGACCCCAACAATCCCCAGTGGAACGAGACCGAGCCTGCCTGCAGAGGTCTGTATGTCTGTATATTGCTGAAAAGAAGTGACCCATCTACATCTACATTAAATACATTTACATTATATATTATTTTAGGCATTTAATTGACACGATTCACTTAAAATGTGTAGACAGTGGTCAGTATCTCGCTCAGGGACATTTCTGCAGTACTCAGGGCTGCTGGTTCTGTTGTTGCAGGTTGGGTCCAATTTTACTTACGATGGGTGTTTGAGTGTGTTTAGTCAGCCATCGAACATGCAGCAAATTACTGGCTTGAAACACATAAAATACATTAGTCATTTCTACATGAGCTGTTCACTCCCCAGAGTTTTAGTAAAACTCTAGCTCACACAGCCACACTTTTTGATACCAGTCAGTACTGCAATGAATTAATTGGCTGCGCATGAGTTTCATGAGTCTGTGATTATCCTAGAGGTTTCAATTTTATACAGGGAGGTCAAGTTTCAAAAAGTGGTCTCACTATATGAAATGACTACTGTAGGCACTAACGTCAGCATACATGAATACAATTGGGCTCACTTGATCCACAAGAGTCTCAGCTTTACAGTGATACCAAATTCATGCAATTACAAGACTGTTTAGGGACCCCAGTATGCAGAAATATTCAAATGCACCATTTTAGAATTAGCAAAAATAACAGATTTGTACTGCATACTGCAAAAAAGTGCATGTTTATTTCCCAAAACTGCATTTGATTATCATAAAGTGGGCATGTCTGTAAAGGGGAGACTTGTGGGTACCCATAGAACACATTTCCATTCACATATCTTGAGGTCAGAGGTCAAGGGACCCATTTGAAAATGGCGATGCCAGTTTTTCGCCAAAATTTTGCGTAACTTTGGAGCGTTACTGAGCCTCCTTGCCGACAAGATAGCATGACGTGGTTGTTACCTTAGATTTTCTAGTTTCATATGATATTTGTACATTCATTAGCACTAAAGCTGAACCTGCTACAGCCCCTGAAAGACATTAAAGTTGGTCGCGATCCCGCGAGTCTCAGGGTGAGGGACTTTTATTCAGAAGGCCGGTGTTCTTGTCCCATGTGAAACCAAAAGTTTAGTTATTTTTACTGAGGCTATTTCATGTGACATTACGTCATCTTAACCAAGTTCAACGATAACCTTCTGCGTCAAGATACTACGCAAAAGGCTTGGGGGCTTCTGGCCAAGCAGGAAAATATGACGAGTAGGGATGAGATCACGTTGCTTGATCAGACAGCTTCTGATTTAAATCGCAATTTTATTTCAGTAAAACTATTGTTTGGCTGCTTGTGTTTAGTTAGCATTCAACATTTAAGAGTTTTGGCCTCTTTTATTAAATAAAAATAAAACCTGTCGAAAAAAACTTGCCTATATTTTATTATTATTATTGAATTATTGAAAAAAATGTATTGTTTTGGTAACGGCATTGAACTTAACAATTCTATCCACCTACTTTGACAACCAGCCCTATTGCTCTGTGTGTGCTGATAAAATGAACTATACCCTCAGCATTGTCTTAATATCCATGGTTGTGTGTGTACGTGTGTGTATGTTCCAGCTGTGTGCAGTGGTGAGATCACAGACTCAGCTGGAGTGGTGCTGTCTCCTAACTGGCCCGAAGCCTACGATAAAGGCCAGGACTGTATCTGGGGAATCCACGTTGAGGAGGACAAGAGGATCATGGTTGACATTCAAGTGTACGTATCCACCTTCCACATGTGCAGTTTGATCCGCCTCCTCACCCTTTACCCTTTGCCCTTTGATATGCATGAAACCACATTACTAAAAACCCCTTCCTTGGGGTCTTGGTCCTTGATCAGACCTGGCATTAACATGCGTCTTGGGTGATCCAAGTTCTAAGTATGTCAGTTCACACCTGGCATTAGAATGTGTCTCCACATGCGTCTCTAGTGACCACTTGAGATTGGATCTCACTTCCCCGCTCTAAATGCAAATAAACACGTAACCTACATGTATTCCGTTTGCAAAGACAAAATGCGTTGTTGTTTTTAACCATCGGGAGGCAGCAGTAGTAATATCCAACCTAACAGTGAACCTAAAACCATAAGGTAATCGTCTACCGGCGGTCCCCGACACCGCTGCCTAGCCCACCTTTGCCAGTCAACAGCGGCATACAGAGAGGTGTCAGATCTGTGCAGAGCACAGGAACATAAACATTGACACATCACCGACAAGCTCTATAACTATATATTAAGCTATTTTGTTGAGTTGCCTTTTGATGCAGTGTTAAGGTTATGTCTAGGAATTTTATTGTGAAAGGTCAGAATAGAAGGAGTGAAGTCCGCTGCTGTTGACAATGTGGGAGTACTAAAGTGTTTGCCGTTATTTTATTGCCTTTATAAAGTATAGGCACAACGTAACCGTCGGCGACACAAGCTTCTGTGGATCACCTCTCTAGAGTAAAACACACACACACACGTACATCAGTTGAGTATGCGTTCCTTCAGTGTGGCCATATGCGGCCCAGACCACCTCCGAATGTGGTCTGAGCGATCGGATCTCGATGCATCCTGAGTGCATTCACACCTGAGCTGTCCACTTGTGATCGCATCACCCAAGACACATGTAAGTGTCAGGTCTGAACAGGGCCTTTGATTCTAATCATCACAAAACCCACTTCATCTCCCGTGCTTATACGTACACCAGTCCTCGGCTTCAAACAGCGCCGCAGAAGCAGTTTGAAGATTACAAAGAGCTACCTCACCATGACTGGTAAACGCATTAAAAACACAACACGCTGCTAATGAAAGAGCGCTCGGCTTGTGAATGAGATGCGTAAGTGCCACACAGACAAAGGTTAATTAGGTGCAGCGGAGAAAACTAATTATATCAGGGAGGGTTTGTTTGGCAGTTCCCCACCACCAAGACTCTCCTCACTCCTCCTCCCACTCCTGTAATGGCTGCTGTGCGGAGTAGAGGGTGCAAGTGTACAGCATGGGAGTGTGTGTTTCTTGTGATTGCGGTGCCAAGGTGAAGACACAGAACAACACACCCCACCGTGTCAGAGCCCGATAAGTCAGTCAGCCGTAGAAAATCATTTGCCATTTGCAAGCAAATTAAGGAGGGCTCATTTGCATAGTTTGCATCCTTCGCTCTGTTTTTTTTCTCTCTTTGTATCTCTCTCTCTCTCTCTCTCTCTCTCTCTCTCTCTCTCTCTGAACAGCACCTGTGCTCTTGTTGTACTTTAAGAAGCATTGATTAATGGCTTCCTCTGGTTTTTGAAAGGAAGTCTGTCAACATAAGTAATTGCTGCTGTTCATTTAGCAGAGCGGGTGATTTCAGGAGAAGTGACGGTATCCTGTGAAAACATTTAGACAATACAACAGCCTAAAAAACAAACTCCAGGAGAAGACGACATGTGTTGTCATCCTACTGCCTTCATCTTTTTGTTACCTGTCATTTTTTTAACTTCACCAACTTCTAAGATTTGTAAACCTGCCATGCCCTGGTAGTGTTATGTACATGATCAAATTAACACTTCCACATCCTTACATTGATATTCAACCCTATCACCAGACAGAACATTGCTATTGGACAATTCTGCAAAACCCTGAATCACGTTCAATGACAAATTCAAGTGTATTGTCAGCTGCCCACAGTCCAAAGACATGCAGGTTAGGTTAATTGTTGACTCTAAATTGCCCGTAGGTGTGAATGTGAGTGTGAATGGTTGTCTGTCTCTATGTGTCAGCCCTGCGATGGACTGGCGACCTGTCCAGGGTGTACCCCGCCTTCGCCCAATGTTGGCTGGGATCGACTCCAGCCCCCCCGCAACCCCTAACGGGATAAGCGGTTGCAGATGGATGGATGGATGGATTGTCAGCTGCATTAGAACTAAGGTTAAAGCCTTTCCCATGATTTTAAAGTTACTAGTGCAGAGCCCGTTCAAGGCGTGGCTGTTCGGAGCGGGTCGATTGCTCGGCTCTCGGTATTGGTGACTGCAGCATTGTCCGGGGACCGTGGCTGTTTGGAATGCATGCCCGTTTTGCAGCGGGCCGATTGCTTGGCAATCCTCGGAAGTGCTGCTCGCGGCGTTGTCGAGAACCGCTCATCGCTTGTTTGTCGCCAGGGAAGTGAGGAAGAGATTGATTGTAACGTTATATATCCAGCATCCAGCAGCAAAAGTGAGGATGACATGCACGACTCAGTCCACAGAGCCCTGAAGACCCACCTCCACTGCTGAACAGAGCACCGTTCGCCGTTTTATTCAAAGTTTATTAATATTGAACATGTCACCTATCCAAATTGCAACATAGGCAACACTGCACGTCCTTGGGTCCCCAGCTATACACAAACCAAGTGTGAAGTAGATCGGACAAACGGTTTTCGAGATACGTAGGACATTTTTGACAGACATGGATGTAAACTGCAACTTGATTGGTTGGCGGAGGTATACACCAGCGAGGGGGTAGTTTGTGTGTATCATTGAGGCCTAACAAACATGTTGAATGCATTTTTTTTTTTTATAAAACATTTGCAAAGCTGATTTTCTGAATATTTTAAACCTGCATTGTTAGCATCCATGTTTGGTATTCATGTTTTTTTCTTGGTGCACTAACGCTACCAACCGTCATTCGGTCAAGTAGCATGAAACTGGCAACAGGAAGGTGTATCATGTCAAGAGGTTTATTAAGAATTAAGTCAGAACCTCTGACGTCATTATGTCCACCACCACCACTTCTGAAGCCAAACCTATACTGCTTTGCATAACCTGTTCTGGAGTGCAATCATGAGGTCAAAATGTAAATGTTAGCCTCCTGGAGGCAAGGCAGTCATCAGTCTGGTGTTCATTTTTGTATTGTGGTGGTACAAATTGCAGCTTTAGGGGATTCCATTGTGTGTATTGTGAATGTGCAGCATCAGTGTGTGCAGGGGATAAGTGAAAAGTCTGCAGCTCAAACTAAAGTTGAGGTGTCAGCACACTGCGGTCCAGTTTCCCAGAGAGGGCTCATGGGAATATACCAAAAACAGAGATTTCCACGGAGAGAAGCATTCTAATCTAGCACAAAGTCTCCTCACTGTCTGAACATATGCCCAGCAGGTGTCTGAGCATTTACATGAAGCTTATCAATAGCAGCTGTTCTCGCAGGGCCCTCGGGGTTAGACAGTGTACAGAGATATATGAGGCCTTTAACAAGGTCCACACAGACACCTGTGCACACATCGCACGTATCTCCTGCTCCATCTGTGTAATGGCAGGAGGGACATTATCACCAGGGTGTATCAAATGACTTTTATGGATGGCCTTCAAATGAAAGAGAGGGGGAGTGAAAGGTGTGATTAAAGTGAACACGAGGGAAGTAAAATGAACAAAACCGACCTCTTTCCCATAAAATATAGACTACTGTCCTCTGCTTCTGGATAGAAATGGAAAAACATTGACTTTTTTAAATAACAGTAAATGTTTATTAGTCTGCATTATTAAAGGAACAATCAACCTCGCATGCTGTTATATTATGATGTCAGTTTGTTGAGTGCACTCACAGACTCATTTGATGATTTATCTTTTTTGTTGCATCCAACATGCGTCATCTGTTATCAATAATGATGGATTCTAGTCCTGTTATGTCAGTGAAACGGCAAAGCAAGTGTGATAGTGAATGCGATAGCATGTAGTATACGGAACTACTTCACACTTGACACTGCATCACCCGCCAAGTGTGAAGTCGATGGGATGGACGGTTATCGAGAAACTCGAAGGACACACATAAATACATATGTACAGAGAGAGACATCTATTTTTGTTAGATATAATGCTGCCATGACACCACAATTGAAGACTGCTCTATTATGGCTCCACGCCGGCAACAGCTGTGGCCGTTCTCGTTCTTGTGATAACTCAGAAACGCCTGGAGGGAATTTCTTCAAATTTGGCACAAACATCCACTTGAACTCAAGGATGAATTGATTAGATTTTGGTGGTCAGAGGTCAAGGTCACTGTGACCGCTCAAAACACGCTTTTGCCCATAACTCATATGCTAATTTTGACAATTTCACACAAACATCCAATAGGATGAAATGATGAAGTGATGACATTTTGGATGTAAACTTCACTGGTTGAATAAATAACATAACCATATATATAACCATATATAATATATATGGTTCACATATAACCGTGAGGCGGTAATTCTAGTTTTCTAATTGATTTTACACATCATGTTTATGATGTCTTGCAGGAAAAACACAGAGCAAAAGAATAGTTGTAGTAGTAGTTGTGTCTAACTTGAACTTTTAAGAACTCTTATCACTAAATGACAATCTTTTTTTTCCAATGACAGGTAATTTTGTTTATTTTATTCCAAACTATTATCCCCTATGTTTGAAAAGAGATATTGTATTTCCTTATTGTTGATGATTGGTTACAAAACCCCAGGTTCCCAGGTGGTATCTGAAAGCTGAGATGAAGATCATTTTCAAGGACAAAGCACTAATTTACATAATTCTAATTTTGTACAGTCTGTACTATGTAGGGTTATATTAGTTGTTTGAAAACAGAAACTATTATTCTGAATATGACAATATTCCAAATTTGATACGGGCCAGGTAAACAGCATATTCTGTTTGGATATTGTGAATTACACTTCATTCCGCAAGGAGCATTTTCTGATTAAGACATGTGGGATATGACAATATTATTCGGGATTTAGGAGCATTCTTTACAACGCATTCAGAATATGTGTCTCAATATGTGTTTTTACGGCAGTTTGCAACACACGGCCCCACGGCTTCTTGCCCGTTTGCGGCCAGCTCTGTGTTGTACACAAACCCAACTAGCCAACAGTTGATCCAAGCCCAAAAGAAAAGCCCACATTTCTGATCGGAGGGAGAAGCACACCTACTTTAAGATTCATTATGAAAGACTTGGATATCTACAGGTTTTTGGATATGTGAAAATATTGCAACGTCAACCTTTTCAAGAAGGTGGTTGAAGGAATGAAAGAGGGAGGCTGTGTTCGCCCACCACCGGCTCCGTTAATTGTAGTATGGATGGCTGCGTGTAAATGGGAATATTAGTGGAATATTCATTTTCATTAGCCGTGTAAACAGCTTAGTAAGAATATTGTCTTTTTTGGAATAAGGGCAAGAACCGGAACTTTTTGTGCATGTAAACGTAGTCGCTGTTAAGCAATTTGTTAAAAAACTTTAGAATATCAATAGATATCTGATAGATTTAAACATGTTTCGTTTAAACGTCTTGTGAAAAACTGACATGATTTGACCAGTGTGTCCTGTAAAACAATCAGATATTCAGAAAAGTGTAAATAGTTCCAACCTTTCTCTTCCTGTCTTTCAGACTTTTGGAGAGACGGAAATAGCAGACCATAAAGTGGATAGTTGGGGTAAAATGTGTTGGCAGCTGGTCCCAGGGGCCAGGCCAAACTCAGCCCTGTTTTTTCAAATTGAACTAAATCAAATTAGTGTCAGGGAATGGAGGTTGTGATTGATTTTTCTCTACAGATGCAGCGCAGAGCCGCACAAAGCCTTGTTTAGCCTAATCACAACAAATTTGACGCCAGCCGACAATATTTCTCAATCTGCCTCGCTCTCTGAGCAGGTGAGAGGCTTTATCCGGTAGCAATCAAATAAACACGGAACACAATGAGTTTAGAAGACGGCGCACTCATTTTACTAAACTTGTGAGGACCACCTTCAGAAGGATGAAATCCCTATCAAGGTGAGGCCACCTTTTCAGGTCTCGCCTCTCATGATGTGATTTTAAGAGTATAGGATTAAAGGTTAACATTATATTTAAGCTGTTTAGGTGAAATTTATTTTAGGAGTATAACTTGAGTTTATGGGGTTACGGTTTTCAGAGACTGCATTCATCAAGCGTCAACAGTGCACTGACATTTTTAAATGAAATTAATTAGATAAAGGAAAGGTGAATGATTCCATTTTGTAGTTCTTCGCAGTAGTTGTTACTACGAAATCAAGACATTAAAACCACTGACAGACTAAGTCAAATCATTCCTAACACTTTACAATAAGGACCACAAAAATGTGAGTAGTTACTAAAGGGAACGAATGAGGAACTAACTGCTAATGAACCTAACTAATGGAGCTAATTATTAGTTAATTAAAAAACAATATCGTTAATGAGCACTTCTCTAATAATTCCTGATATAGGACTATATAGTAGATGAGTTACTACAGCACAGACTGCAGATCCTATATTAATGAATAATTAAAGGAACCGTGTGTAACAATTAGGGGGATCTATTGACAGAAATGGGATATAATATTAATAAGTATGTTTTCTTTGGTATATAATCACCTGAATATAAGAATCGTTGTGTTTTTGTTACCTTAGAATGAGCCGTTTTTATACGTAGCGGGTCTTCTTCACGGAGATGGCCGCCATGTTTCTACAGTGGCCCAAAGCGGGCAAACTTAACTTTTCCTGCTTGCCGTCACTCCAAACCTCTGTTGGTCTTGAGGAGCTGAAGCATTTATTTCTGCATAAACTGCAACTTCCACTGAACATTCACTTGATATTCTCAGAGCTAAACTAGCTCTGTCTTCTGCTCCACTCGCCGCCACTCTCTCTCTTGCTTCACCACTCACTTCCCACGTACACACCAAGCGGCAAACTCCAGTGCAGAGCAGTGAAGCCAACACGGAAGCGCCAAAACCTGCAGTTCATCGAACGGCCACTTGAGGCGCTAGCTCCAAAAGGGAGTCACTCCCAATAGACCCCCCATGTTAAAATGCCCAACTTTACAGCAGAAATAAACATGTTTACAGCCTGTTACAAAAAACGGTTTTGGTCTCTATAGCTAATTTACCCTTTCATGACAACTGTACAGGGGGTGAATTTTTATATAACTCACCCGTTTAAATTATATTAAGGCTTATGTATGTAGCCGATGAAGTTGAAGTTGATTGCTTGTACTCTTGAGGCAGGACCAAAATACATGCCAGTCACAAGTTTGGACCAGTAGACTAATTCCCTTCCCTGTTAAATACTGTCCCTGGTTTACATTTGGATCAGGTTATGTTCAGATCAGAGGGTTACAGTTAGGGTTTGAGAATCAATTTATTCAGTGGAAAGTCCTTACAAGTATAGTAATACAAGTGCTAGTGAGTGTGTAGCTAGACATGCATCTACAGCTGACAGAGGACTAATGGTTCTGCCTGTGGAAAGACAAACACTCCCCACTCCATTTCTCGTCTGCTATACAACCTCACTCATATTCCTGTCAGTTCTTCCAGTTTTTGGTAGAAAAAAAAAAGAAAAAAAGCCAGAAATAAACATTTCATCCTCTGTCAGGCTTTGCAATGTGTCGATTCAATCCACGCCTCTTGAACCTTCGATTTTCCAGCATTCCCATAGTGATTAATAGCTCAATCTCAGGCTGGCTAATGAGTTTTATCAGGAGCCGCTGGTGATTAATTAGCAACAGCAAAGAGCATGTCACTGCTTTATTCTGGCTAAGCCATTTCTTCCATGCTCTAAATCTTCTCTCTACAAAGAGATAGCTCAGCCCCAGGTGACATTTTTAAACAGCTCTGAGGTTTGTAAGAGTTCCAGCTTTACAGGCTATAGCACAAATACAGTACATGGCCCTTTAACAGTGGAACTGTGACAGTAGGTGTGGTTATTCAGCATGATTCATGTTGATTCATTCATCTCATAGGACCCTATCTTACACCTGGCGCAAAGCGCGTGCAGCACAACTGTCATTGCTAGTTTCAGACCGAGGCATTTTCACGCCCAGCGCCCACGTTGTGTAAGTAGCAAATGTACTTGCGCCCATCTGTGCGCCCATGGGTGTGTTGGTCTTAAAATGAGTCAAAAAAGTAGTACATTCTGTGTATTAGAAATGTAATTTAAGTATGCAAAAGTTATTACAAGTATACTTTTACTTTTTGTGCTTAAAGTATATTTAACTAGTATTTTTGAGAGTGTAACTTCAAATTAGATGTCACTAAGTTCAACTTCAATGTACTAAAAATAAATATACTAATTCTGTAATACTTAAAATGGTATTCCAGTGTACTTGTAAAAAAAAAAATGTACTTAATTGTAAGTGTATTTTAAATTATACTTAAGTGTACATTGAAAAAGTATACTAGATTGAAATACTTATACTGCTAATTTAGTGTACTCATAAAAGATTATAATTATTTTCAAGTCCCTTATAATACTTTACTTATAATATTAGTATTCTTTTTTTAAGTGTTTTTCACTTAATTATATGTGTATTTAAGTTTGGTTAAAAAAAGTGCACTTTAATATAAATTTATTTTAAGAGACTAAATACGACCCCTTTGCCCATTGCGCTTTACTTTGCGCACAGGTTATGTGCCACCTAACTAGCAAAAGTGGAGTGCACTTGCGCCATGCACTTTAGACCATGGCCTATAGATCGTTAAAATAAGGCCCATAGACGGAAACGTCTATGTCTGTATGCATGAGTTGTGCGTGTAAGTGTGAGGTTGTATGGGTGAAAACAAAATCAACAATTCAGGGGTGAGAAGGGAAGCTTGTGGCCAGAAAGGAGGAGCTTTTTAGTAGGAGAGTACCGTGCCCAGGTGCCTCAGGGCCATCATCACCTCCAGATAGGTCTGCTGCATTAAAGAAGAACGGAGTCCTGAAGGGAATCCTGACAAAATATAAGAATAAAAGCCAGGCTGAAAAGCTCTATGATTTTTCATATTTATAAGATCTCACCTTGTCGATAGTCACATTATTATCCTGACAGTGGTTTCCTCCGGAGCAAGGAAACACGAACTATTCTGCCCCCTTGTGAATGATGTAACAGTCTGTCTCTGTAATAAGTAACCTTGGTTTAACCTGGAGTTGTCGTGGCCCTCTTTGTGCAATTACTGTCATTTTAAAAATGCAAGAATCTCTCATTGGCAAAAGAGGTGTGTATGTGGCTGTGTACATAGGAGGTGTTCAACCTGAAGGTTGTGAACACGCCATTCACTACAAGAGAGAGTTTAAAGGCGAGGCCAGAGAGAGCATGTGAAGTGTACTTATATCCACCTGTGTTTTATGTGTATAAAAACTCTAAAAGGAAAAAAATATATATATATCACCAAAACGGTTCTAAAGCTGGTTGAGGTGGACACTAGAGACGGATTTGATTATGTGTGTGCTTCCTGTTTCAGGTTGAATATTGGGAAGAATGACCTGTTGACCTTTTATGATGGAGATGACCTTACAGCTAAAGTACTGGGTCAGTATGGTGGATCAAAGTCCCGATTTAAGCTCTACACCTCCACCGCAGACCTCACCATCCAGTTCCAGTCTGACCCTGCCACCAACGTCTACGGCTATGGCAACGGCTTCATAGTCCACTTCTTTGGTAAGCCATAGCACCATTGCTCAGAGATAACTCAACCACTTAGAGATTTAACCCTTAGCACTCATTCATCATAGAGCTCTGCCATCTACTGTTTTGCTGATATTCAGTATCTTTACATTGGACTATTTTCATGTCAAGTATTCAGTATTAAGGCAGTGACCCTGTAAGGCCCTATTTTTATTAGTGCAAGCACAACAACAAGTGCAAAGTGGTAGGTATTGAGCGCACAGACTGTGTGGGCGTCTCCAAGCGCACCTGCTATTTTAGTTCATGAATGTGCAGCGACCCAAAGTGCAAAAGGGCTAAGTGAAGTTGAGTATACAGTAGTGTTGATTAATAAATACACTCTCAGCCAGTCACATCCCTGGTCTCATAGCTGGGAAACAGCCGAGCCATGCCATATTAGTCATAATTCTACTGTATTTCACATCGTAAATGGCCACATTGTTTAGTAATTGAAGTGACAGCAACATTTGCGCTGTAACGTATTTCAAAAATAAAACATGAAACATCACCTTTACTAAAAGAGAAAGGAGGAAAGGAGGCAATTACAATATATGCAGGATTAATGAGCCCCCAGCACCTAAATAAACACCTAAATAAATGTCTGACTTTCATGCAGGAGACCGGAGTTGGCGTCTCATCACAAACACAATCATAGAAAGTGAGAATTTTAAGAATGCTGATTTTAGATGTGAAATGTAGTCAATTAATGTAATCTAGGGTTTTACGGAATCGTAATATTGATAGGAATCTGTTTTAATAAGGACTATCAATCGATTAAAATATTTAATCACGATTAATCACATGATTGTCCATAGTTAATCGTATTTAATCGCAAATTAATCACACAGTTTTTTACTGTTCAAAATGTCTCCATGACTTCTTCCATCCATCCTTCATGAATTTTCAGTACAAAGTAAAAACTAACATTGTTAATTTGTCCTGCCCGTCGTCCGCCATGTTTGTTTACACTAAAGTCACGTTTGATCGCCAGGGATTTTGCGAGATTTCCGTGTTTTTTTTTAATGGGGACTCTTGTTGTTCATGAATGAATCTGTTAATGTGTGGTGTGCTGTTTTGGTCAAATCGTTGCTCTCCACACACTACAGGAACAAAACTGTTCAATTGCAAATAACATGTCGTTATGTGTGGGCTCTCTCACATTTCCAAAATCTGTTAAGATCTGACAAATCTTTTAAGCTAGGCCACCCACATCCTGACTCCAGCTCTGTCCTTTTACTGTCCATCTTCTCATCTCATGCTTGGTGAAGTATATTTCTCAGAATGTTGAACTATTATTTGATGTCATGTGTAAATTAAGTGTAATATTGTTCAGAAGTTTTAGTGAATTCTACCCAGCTACAGAGAAGTTAGAGGAATGCATAGATGGATGGAAAGAGAAAAGGTAGCAAAGCAGCAGATTGGAGAGTAAAAAGGGAAGTTAGGCAAAATGAAAGAGAGGAGGAGGGAATTTGTTTTTTGCAGGTATATGGGACTTAAAAATGGAAGCAATAAGAGGCTGTCCGTTGTGTTGGCGGGGCCTTTCCATCAGCACCGCAACCATAGCCAGCACACTATATCTGATAAGAGTTAATGAATTCAGAGGAAAGGAAAGGCTACAGAATACAGATGATCGACAAAGAGGAATAAAGGGAAGGAAAGCTTTTATTACTGGTTTTTCATGAATCTCATTGGTGGAATGTAAACACAAGACAGCAACATGGGCAGGTGTCAGAGAATGCTGCTTTTCTAGCGTCCAAGTGCAATTATTTTGGTGTGTTTGTCCAATTAGACTCCTAAGCAGAGGGCCTGAACCTGCTGCTGTGTGCCTGGGAATGAGCAGAGCAAAGCCAACAAGCCTGGCAGGTTACAGTCACCCCACAGGAGAGCTCATCTGAATTGCTGGAAAAAATAATGCCCCATGAAGGCATCCCTCAGTTTCAAGCCCCAAACCAAAATATATCTTCATGGAACATTTATGCTCTCTATCTAGGCAGATGCCAATTGGAAAAAGCGACCAATAGAACATTAATGTCTTATTATCATTATAGCATTTGACAATTTTGACTGTGTGATTTTGGCCTGACTCAGACAAAAGTTAACTACCGTGAGAGACACGTCGTAAAATCTCTGGTCGTTAATCCATAACGGTGATCCTGAGAGATATCTACTGGCAGCAAATTAGAAGTTAGGTCCAGATTATTTTACAAACCCCCAATTGAATCATGACATTATATGAAATTGTTAGCACCCTTAGACATGAATACAAAGGCCTACATACCCAACACATTCTCACTCCCAACTCGTCAAATACCGCCGCTTGTTCAGTGGACATATGCTTCAAACTATGACGCTCTAGGTACCCTTCTTGCCACAGTTTTGGATGAGTTAGGGACAGCGTGTCACTTTCGTTACATGCATAGTGTCTTTTCAAAATAAACTCTCATGTTCACAGGAAACATACAGTTATGCTTGTTACACGCATACAGTCTCTTCAAAATAAACGTCCAATGTAGGTTTTGTTTTTAAGTTTACTTCTGCAACAAAATTACTTGGTTAGGTTTAGGAAAAGGGTTAAAATAAGTAAGTTCGTTACATAAAATAACTATGTATGTTACGTAACCGTTAGCAAATTACGGAAGTTACATTACAAAACTACGGTAAAATAAGTCAACGCAAAAATTAAAATACAAGACAATTAAACATAACAGATTTAAAAACATTTTAATTTTTTTGACATACCACAATTATGTGTATACTAAAGTTAGTTACATTTTTTCGCAAGCACTAGATATATCTATTTATCCATATATATATTTACACAGTGTGTAGGGGACTTTCAGACAGTCAAGGTATGCTTAAAACAAAGTAGTTCACACAAAAAATAAATAGTTGTGTGAAGAATGAAAAAAGAAAACTTGAGAGAGAAGCCACAAGCCCACCAATTCTGACGTTAAGCAGATACAGGCCAGTTTAGATGGCCTCTGACCCTTATGTTTGTTTGCTGATATGTGAGGTCAAAATGAGCCTTTTATTGACAACAATCTGTCAATTCATTCTTCAGTCTTTCATAACATTATAATTGCTGCTTTTTTACAACTTTACCCAATGTTTCCAACATGAAAACTGAAAATTGAATAGATAACGTGTGTTTTTAAAGATTTTTTAAGATATTTTAAGATTTAACATCAACTATCAACTTTAAACAGCTTCAGTCTAACAAGACTGAATAATAATTAAAACCCAATTATTAAAACCCAAAACTTAATGTTTGACCAACTGGTGGTGCTGGAGGTAAGACCATTGGATCATCAGGATCAAAGGTTCATCCTCTAAAGAACACGAGTGGGAAGATTTGCATGGCAATCTGCCTGTGAGACAAGAGATATTTAGTTTTTAATGTTGATATTTTGGCGAGTGGGTGGCTCTAAAGGAAAGCTCATGGATCATTCAAAATGGAAAGGGTTGATCCTCTGCGGAGCATGAATGTGCCAAATAAATTTCATGGCAATGTGTCACTTACATTTAGCTATTTCTTGTGTACAAATAGTAGAGAAAAGGCCAGTAAGTAATTGAAAATATCAGGAATCATCCTCAGGGGACAATGAATACCCAGAAATTTCCTGACAATTTTGCCAGCAGTTAAGATTTCTTGCTATGAATCAAAGCGTTGGGCTGACAGAGACTGATTGACTTACATTAATAGCTTTAAGTCCACAGCCTTTAATCACTCAAATTTCCTAATTTCCTGTCTCCCTCGTAGAAGTAGCTCGTAATGACACCTGCCCCGAGCTTCCAGAGATCTCTAACGGCTGGAAGAGTACATCTCACCCCGAGCTGGTTCAGGGCACCGTGGTGACCTACCAGTGTTACCCTGGTTATCAGGTGGTGGGCGCCGAGCTGCTCATGTGCCAATGGGACCTCACCTGGAGCGGTGACCTACCAAGCTGTGAGAGAGGTTAGTACAAAAAACACTGCCACGACTACTGAATGATCTACTTGAGATGATACAAGCTTAGTACCAGAGAGTGTCCATCTTGACTTTAGCACCAACAAGGAAATACATGTAGGAGGTAATATTGGTACATCATTTCAGATAAATCTAACTAAATTAAAAAAAAAATTTAATTCAGTTTTAATTTTATTCAAAACGTATTCTTGAGCTTTGGGTCATGTCAGTTGTCCTTGACATTAACCTTGGGTCCAATCCCAATGTCCCCCCAACAGCCTTAAGCCCTGAACCCTCAGGGACTTAACTGACATCACCTGGTTTTTTTTTTAATGTTTTTTTACTGCCTGATTTGAATGTTGTCCAGGCTCTTGCCTTCCAAATAATCAATTTACTCATTTTTGTCAAAACAGCATCATTAAGCAAAACTAAAAGAAATGGTTGATGAATAAACTAGGTGTGTAATATAGCCTATGCTTGCATTACTCTAATTTCATGTGTTTTTTATGTGCCATCTTAAATCCTTAATTTTAATGTAGCCTAATGTTTCTGTATGCCGTCCTCTGTGTACTTTTGCAAGCTGTGAATTGTGGATAATTCCCTTAGGCAAAGTCTGCAGACTTCCAGAAAGTGTTCATAAAGGGCTCAACATGTCTGCCAGGTAGCCCGCAAGCACTTGACGATGCACTGGGACACTGTAAACCCTCACAGACTTTGCAGGAACGCGCCTCCAAGTCCGTGAATCCGTCAGAGTGGACATTGGGATTGGACCTATAAGTTATTTATCAATCATCAAACAGCTCCGTCACCTTACAGGTAACTGTGTAACGCTGGCTGTCACACGACAGGCAGAAACCCACTAGTACGACTCAATATAGCAAATTAAGAGCAAGTCCAAAATCTGTCATCTGATAAACCAACATGCTGTCATCCCAACTCGTCACATACTGACGCCTTGGCAGACCCCTCTACGTCACTTTTTGATCGCATTAAACACGTGTTTAATGTTGTGAATTAAACAAAACATATGCTTATTAATAGGCAACTCGCTCTTTAAACTACGTCACCACACTCCTGGTAGCAGATGGGTTTACATTGTAGTTAATGGAAAGCCCAGTGTGTCGCATACTGGTGCTAAAGGGTGCCTTGTGCGGCGGTAATCTGTTTGACAATCAGTAAATCAGCACTTTAATGTGATGTGGCGTTAAATGTTCAGAATTCCAGGGCTATGTCCGAAATCACTTTGTATATGCTAACTACATGTAGTGCACTGTATTTACCCTGACATTTTATTAGCGTGTCAAAATTATCATTATGAATTTATCCACTATGTAGTCCACTCAAAAATTCCCATGGCATGTTCATTACAAATTACAGTCATGTTTCAGGGGTGTCACAAAATAATGATTTGTGTTTGTGTGTTCACTATGCATATACTATGGACTGTCTGTTATATACTGTAGATAATGCTGAATGAATGATTGAATGAATGAGGGAGTCTCCATTTTTTATTCATAGCTTGGACACATAGATTTTCCACCACGCCACATATGCAAAACCTAACTACAGTAATGTAGGAAACAGAAGAATGACTGATGGTTTCTCAGAGAGACACTTTTGCATAGTAGCCACATCTGATCTACACCTAAACCCTGAAACCAATTGTTAATCGTACAGCAGCCATTTCAGGAAGTGAGTGAAAGCAAAATGAAGTGACTTTGCAAAACACGACTCATCAAATCTACAAGTCTGGTTTTCATTAGGTTATTACACACACACGCACACGCACACACACACACACAAAACAGTGACCAGCCCCACTGGCAGTAGACGGGGACCTCGGCTCCAGCATGGCTGACTTCCTCCCTGTGTTTCTGGCCTAGCTGGCCCATCTCCTGCTGGAACCACAACAGGCCTGACTGGATGCCGGGACAGACGCAACTCATTTCTTAATCTCGCCTTTGTGGGCTCATGTAACCTGGCTCAGACAGACAGAGCTGGACTGTCTGATATTTTCTTTACAAACAGAGGGCCCCTGATGATGAGGCTTTTAATGCTCTGTACTGACCTCCGATGCAAACAAAGTAGGCAAAGCTTCTGTTATAAGATCCACGTTATATCTACAATTTATATGACAGTGTAAATTGTATTTTTACAGCCTGGAAAAAACACATTCAAAAATCTAAACAATACAGCATGCTTGGTAAAAAAAAATCAGCAGTAATGTAAAGTATATGTGTGTATGCAGTATATGTCTAACACTGGTATGCTCTTTTAAAGCTGTAGTGGGTAGAATTGGAGCAAACATGATTAAAAAAGGTTATTTTTATATAAAACGGTCTATATAACGGACTATAGCCTATATTGTGACCCGGCAGCCATGTTGAAATCTCTTGAGGAAATAACAAGCACCGCCCACCAGCTGGAGCACAGCCAATAGGAACGCTCTCTCTGACATTACCTGTGATTGGTCAAAGTCTCCCATCACGGGCTAGATTTTTTTATGTATTCACTTACTGCAAATGTATATTTTTGTGTTATATTATAATGTCATCTCAGTTGATTCTGTCTCGTACACCTGAATAAAGCTCAACTGGTTTACTCATACATTGGTACATCTTTACCTTTTCACAGACCAGCTGGGTTGGTAAACATGAGTGTGAATTGTACAGTTTGCTGATGTTGAGTTGAGAACATCTCTCTGTCTAGGTGAGACAAAGGAAGACAGAAAATGTTGGTTGTCAATAACCAACCTTCTTTCTTTCTTTGTCTGTCCATCCAGTGGTGTCTTGCGCTGACCCTGGAAAGGTGGAGCACAGCAGACGGGTGCTTTCAGGTCCTCATTTCACCGTGGCTTCAACCATCCAGTACATCTGCAACAAGGGCTTCACTCTGTCTGGAAACAGCCTGCTCACCTGCTACAACCGAGGCTCCTCGGGCCCCAAGTGGAGCCAGAAGCTGCCGAGATGCCTGCGTACGTATACCAGTTTATCTCAAGGCCAATAGTAGTTAAACCAGAAACTGAGTTTAAATCATCAGACACTAAAATTATATTTTTATTTTGCCAGCCAGGAAGTGCTTGTCTGATCAATCTCGCCCACTTAATGCAGTGATTGGCCAGGTGTGTGGAGGTGTGGAAGTAGTTGGCAGGATTGGACCTTCTCTCTCAAGCTCTTGTACAATTACTCCTGTGACTTGGATGACTGTTTCCTGTTACACCCAAAACACATCTGTGATTAATGAAGAGACTAAATACAACCCCGTTGCCCCTTGTGCCTTACTTTGCGCCCAGATTATGTGCCGCTTAACTTGCAAAAGTGGAGTTGGACATGCCCTAAATGCACTTGCGCCATGCACTTTAGACCATGCGCTATAGATCGTTTAGATAGGGCCCTTATTGTTCGATGGCACTGAGTAATACTTCATTTAACATGACAACGGAAATTACTTTGGAGAAGACAAGCCAGGTCATTGTTATGCATGAGATGGAGTTCATGAGCAAAAAACAATTATTATATCAAAAAACAAAGAATTGTACTTCAAAAAATGATTCAACAACTGCAGAGAAGGATGCGTCATGATGTGAAAGTGGAACTGTCTCTCAGATATCACAGACATATTTTCATTCCTAAATGCAATTTTGCTTCAACCTACCTTCTTTTTTGAGTTCTTGGAAAACTCAAGTATGACAGTATTTGATTTTCTTCCATGCTGATCACTGTGGGGGCCCAATTCTGACTGGCACAATTAAATTTAATGATGCAGCTTCATAGACTTTTAGTTTGGTGATTTTGCAAGTCCAGTGTCTTGGTTAAAACTGACATCTAGGTCACATAATGCCATTGTTTCAACCTCATTTCAATGACCTGCTGTCACCTGCGAATCAGCAAAGCCGTGTCTAGTGGGTTTAGGTTCAGGACCAAAGGTTTTAAAGGAACAATTCAGCATTTAGGGGGATCTATTGGCAGAAAAATAATATAATATAAATAAGTATGTTTTCTTTAGTGTATAATCACCTGAAAATAAGAATCGTGATCTTCATCTTAGAATGAGACGTTTATATCTACATACAAAGTCGGTCTTTTTCAGGGAGCCGGCCGCCATGTTTCTACAGTAGCCCAGAATGGACAAACCAAACACTTCCTCTATAGATAGAGCCATTCGCGTTTTCATATATTTGCACCGGCCACCGTATAGTTCTCCTACACGCTTGGCACACGGGAGAGGTTTCAATTGGTTGCAATATGCACTCTCACCGCTAGATGGCGCCGAATCCTACAAACTGTACCTTTAAAGGCCTCAGTGTGTTCCAAACAAAGTACTTGTCAGTACTTTCTAACAGCATCTGAACCCCCCCTTTCAGATGGAAGATGCTATGACCAACATTTGTTGTAACTTTACAAAACAGACAATCACAGACACTGTATGCAGGGATTGAGGTTGGAAGGTGTTAAAGTAGACACACATACAATTGGGTAGTACAATTTCGGACCCTGATTTCAAAATAACTATGTAACGTGTGTGTGTGTGTGTGTGTGTGTGTGTGTGTGTGTGTGTGCGTGTGTGTGTGTGTGTATTTACCCCACACTGTGTGTGGCACTGAAGTTACAGTGAGGGGAGTTTTTCTGATTTGAATCAGTAGACGACAGGTGTTCGCAGAAGCACTTTTTTTGTGTGTGTAACCTCCCGCTGATATAATTTGTGCACACATTTATTAATATATTTTGAATGTTTTTCTACAATCACACATCTTTTCTGCACTGAATTTTTCAGGTGTTTTTTCACCTGTTTACAATTGCTGATATACAACCTCAGTGAAATTATTACTGGACATCATTTCAGTTCAAAACCGTATTGACCCTTATAGTCATAGTCATCCTCTGAGGAACGTTAATGTGCTCAGCACATTTCATGGCAATTTGTCGGTTAGATTTTGACATTCTTTGTGTAAAAGTGGACATTTTTAGCTTGACAGGGATTAGAAAGATGGAAAGATGGAGTCATTCACTGTGAATATCCATACCTAATTTGATGGCAGTCTGGCCATCCTCCACTGGCCCCACTGAGAGAAAATAATAATATTGTTAAGAAATATTAATAGAACATTATCATATCTGACTCCAATGCACATTTCCTACACGAGTCTTGTCAATCTGAACTGTTTCTCCCCTTTAACTCCAGCTGAGACTTTTGAGCCCTGCGGTAACCCAGGAACACCTACGTATGGGATCCCCAGCTCCAATAAGCTCCATTTCCAGGCTGGAGAGACCCTCCACTACTCCTGTCTCACCGGCCACCAGCTGCTGGGTGAGCCTGTTCTCCATTGTGTCCCAGGACACCCATCCCAGTGGAGTGGGCTGCCACCTGTCTGCAAAGGTAAGGAACTGCAGCCTGATTTCTTTTCTACATTGTCAGGTCAACTTCAGTAATGTCCGAAGGGTCCTTAAAAATCTGCTTCTTAAAAAACATGATCTAATTTAAGACCATGAAAAACATGAAAATCTATGAAATCCTAAATAACCATTATTAAATACAAATACACAATTAAGCTAATAAATTGAATTGCCAATATGTTGAATAATTCATTATTTTTTATAGCTCAACTCAGCTGGTTAAATCCGGTGGTCAAGCCAACTAAGTAATTTAAGTGATAGTTATATATATATATAGTTCATCGTTTTTTACTTCTATTCTTATACTAGTTGTATATACCTCTTATTTTATTTATTATTATAATTTTTTATTATTTTTCACTCCTATTTATCTGTACTTATTTCTGTCTTTGTGCTGCTGCAACACCTGAAATTCCCCCTCTGGGGTTCAATAAAGGCTTCTCTTCTCTTATCTCCTATCTTATCAAAGTAAAATATATTGCAAAGTCAGTCATCTAAACATTTATACTTACATTTATATTTGCTCATAAGATTCAAATCCTTATGGCCTTTCTTTGCCTCCATAGTGTTATAATCCAAACTAAAATACACTTTGCCCATTTGAAAAAAAAATAAAACTTTTGAAATGAAAGTTACTATAGTTAACATGAACAAAAATGTATTACTGAGTTGAGTTTCAATGGTTCGTCGTAGTATTTTACATTTTATTGGTTAATTTGTATTATCTGAATAATATAGTTCAATTGATTCATTTATTCATTTCATTATGTGGTACGGCATAATTAGAAAATGGCATGTCTAGTCTGTTGGTTACAGGTGTGAACTGTTAAGTGCATGGTCAGATTAACCTGCTAGGGGGGTCCTGGGGACCTTTGGGCAGTTGTCTTGGCTCATTCAGAATGAACATTTCATCTTGGTGATTGTCGGCAGTGCACTTCTTTCTGCAGTGACTACTGACCTAACACAAAAGACATGAGTGAGACCAGTTCCCCTCGCTTCCTTGTACGTCCAGGCAGCTTGTGATACCATAGCACAGCGTATAAATTGTATATTATTTTTACCTGATGTCAAGCAGATTCCTTTTTGTGAAATACGTTGATTTTGCCAATCTTTGTAATTGTTGCAATAAGCAGAAATACATTTTCCTCACCCCCTTTTTTTTGCTGCCTTTTGTTTCAGAAATCCTGCACTCTTAAAGCTATGCAAAGAATGACAAAAGTTCCTCAATACAGTCTTGATAAACACAATTAACTCATGTGAACCCTGAATATTTTTTTTTTTTTTTTTGATTGCGCCTTTAAACTTTCTTTATCTTAGGGTGTTTGTGTGACTGTATGTTTTTTTGTTTTAATTTCTGGTTGTGTGTAATATCAAGCATGTTATCCTTGTATATTTTTACTTGAGTAATACTGTAAATATTTTACCTCAATGTGTGTTGGAAAGATGAAACTGAAATAGCATTAGTCAAACCTGGAAAAGCTTAAACTAATAAACAAAACACAGTAGCTGTTCAGTTTCATATGTGGCATGAGTCAAAACATTTTGCTGGAACTAGACTTTATCTTGTGCACTTGTTCACACGCTGTCTCAAAAATCCCATCATTCACATGACTTTACATTCCGGTGTGGGCATTTGGACAGTCACACGATCCCTTAAATCCTCTCTATTATTTAGTGACTCTATCAGAAGACAGTCTGAAAGACAATTTAACAAAACAAGAAACAAGCTAAACAAAAAAGACTGAGCGTGTTTCAAAAAAGCAGGAAAAACACATCAGTCACAGTGAAAGGCCGGAGAGGAAAAGTACTTATTTATTTATTTTTAAATGACTCTTTGTTTTGTTGTCCTGACACTTTGAAGAAGGTTGTTCCAGTCTAGAGGCTGAAATAACAAAAGAGTGGCCTTTAGTTTGAGCTAGCACAAGTGCACAAAACAGCCAGACTGAAGGAGATACCTGTCAGGGTGCTGGTGAAGATGTGTTTGTGTTGTGCTTCATGTAGAGATTTCTGACACATACAGTACTTGCCGTTATATTCCTGCCTCATTCCTGAGCATGTGATGGGACATTTAGAGCACAAAAAGATATTTTTTTTGCAAGCATATGAATTATATTCTGCAATCATGCAAATTCATGCAAGTTATACATAGCATCGGCCTGTTATACATAGCATCGGTCTGTTATACAGAATCGAGTATTCAACAAAGCCGTGAAACAAATGATCATAAAACTACGTATGTAAGCAAAGCTGTATAATGCATTCACATAATGCATAAATCAATATGTTGATAAACAAATCCATTTATGTTTGTTCAAATTAAATAATTATTTGCATGACAAATACGACAAAATATATTTTGTAAGCTTACAAAAATTATTTTCCTGTGCTCAAAATGCCCCATTGTACACTTCGGAATCACGCACAAATAGAACTCCACTCAGTTCTTATGGATCAGAGTTGCACATTTTGGTTCAACATGTCATTCAACAAGTCAAAAGGATGAAATTTGTTGAATATTCATCTGTGGAAAAAAGGTCGGACAGAATGAGTTAAAACAAGCCGATAACTTTTTGTTATGTATTAGTAATTCATTAAGCCATTTTCCCCCATTATTAACATTTCTACTGTATTCTCCTCAGCCCACCCGGAGTATGATGAGCACAGATTAGATGGTGAGTTATGCCAAGAAGTTATTTTACCTGCACGCCTTGGGTCTTAATGAGCATAGACGATTCTAACTATTTTAATTTGTGCCAACAATATTTTCAAGTTTTCAGCAATTACAAAAAACAACGTTAAAAGTAAAATTGATAACATTCAGCCACTAGATATTGCATTCTCCCTTCCCTGTTCTATTGCATCCACTACAAAACAACTGGTTGCCAGTTTGTTGTACAGCCTGCATATTTTATGGTTGAGTGGAATGACTCACAGACAGTCACAAGTCAATTGATGAATCTTTTCCACATTTTTCAACATGTAGCTATAGGCATAGATTAGGGTTGTGTGTGTGTGTGTGTGTGTGTGTGTGTGTGTGTGTGTGTGGTGTGACATGCACGCCCCCTCCCCCGCTGCCATAGTGTCAGCTGAGATCAGCTGTTCTAGCAGCAGGGGGGAGCATCGTAAACACAGTTCAGTCAAACTCAACAGAAACAAAAATCAAACTCCAAATAACCATCTTGCTTAGTCTTTCCAACAATCACCAACTCTGGTTTGGTCGGCCTTCGCATCTTCACATCTTCGTTATAAAGTTACATTGTTCGAGGGAACTGCAGTGGAAACCGCCGGGGAGCTCCTCGTTCGCTTTGAGAAATTGAAAGTTTCACTTTGGGGGCATTACGTGGCCAGGCGTTATCAATCCACTTGACGAAGGCGACTTCAACCGCAGATGCTTTACTACAATCTTTTTGATCCATATAAGCGGTTGCTGTATAACGTTAGTTAACTGGATGCAACCATCACGCTAAGATGCTAACGTCGCTCCTCAGGGATTGAAGCTGTTATTTTTTCTTATTTTGACAATCTAACGTTTTATTACATCTAATGTTTAAATATGCCGAATTGTAATTTTATGGGTTATTGTTGTTCGGACGCTAAGACAGCTAATATTGCTAACGTCAGTTGTCACGGTAAATAATATTCACTTATCCTGCAGCCTGATGGACACATCAGTGTCAAACTCAGCCATTTATTCAGTTTTTTCCCACACTAACTGGCAACTTGATCACTGACGACACAGAGATACCACGTGATACCAATGTCGTTAAACTATTGGCCCACAAGCCTTGCTAGAAATGGGAACCAAAAGTCAGATATCTTCCACAACGATAAAACAAAACATAATTTTGTTTTAGGAAAAGCCATACTTTTATTTGCCACCTTTCTAAATAGCTCTGTGGATTTTTTTTTTTTATGATTTGTCTACATGAAAATAGTTATCAATATAACCTTTAATTTATGTTGCACCTTTAAAGTTAGCTAATTGGTTTCTAATGAGTTAACTTCTGCTGAGAGTTAAGAGACATGATGTGCTCATACAGTAGAATAGTTTGTTCTAAACAAAAGTAATGATAACATTTTTACCTGTCAGTAAATTATGTATTTAAATCCCCCCCTTCTTTCTCCAATAGTGTCTACTGCAGCCCTAAGAATGGAGGGGGCCCAAATAGCATTTGCTGTCTTCATCCCCACCATCCTCCTCCTCGTCCTCTTCATTGGGATCTACCTCTACTTCACAAAGTAAGTTCAAATGATCAGTGAAGAAGGGAAAAATGGTTGACGTGTTTGTATAAATTAATGTGACCTCAGTTGAGCTTTATCACTGATATAACTCAATAAATCATGATTTTATCAATTGTCATTTGTATAGTTCCCTTTGTAGCACAGTCAAAGAGACAAAACTCCGGTGCAGTAGTGCTGCTACCACTTTGGACTGAAAACACCATTTAGTCCATGGCCATGGATGTATAAAGAGACATCTGTAAATCAGAGGATCATTTTTTTTAGTTGAGGTAAATCAACTTCCCAATAGGAATGCTTAAATAGCCCATAACAAAAAATAATATAACAAAAAATGGTTCTAAAGTCTTTACCAACCCTAACTTTGCACAAAGTGCACTTTCTAAGGGTGAGAATAGTAGACAGAGTAACACTACAGCCCCTTCAGAGAAAAAGCTATTCAATAAATAGACACCACGATTTACTAAGGTCTCTCGAGTCTCCTGCATGGTGCATGTGATCTTTTAGTAACATTATGTTCTGATCTCTTGGACAAAAGAGGGAGTTTGGACAGCTTCCGTCTGAACGGAATGAACTCAAAGAGAGGCGAATGCAACTATATTTAGTAAACCGCATTTTAAAAATAGCTGTACCAGGATTAGGATCAAGGATTTCAGCACACAATGACGAAAAATAGAAGACCAAAGTGGGACCCAACCAGAACATACTGTATGACGCAGAGAAGGCAAAACGAGGTCATGAAAATGATTTGTCCTGCTGTATTGAAGAGGTGTATTCACTTCATAATTGTTGCTGCCATTATTCCAGGATGATAATGACTTCCTACATACTACTTATGTCTTTCCTTCTTTGTCATGAATGTATTCCCCGTCTGTGCTCAGGGTTCAGAGGAAGCCACTACAGCTCTCCCTGTCCTCCAACTTACCATATGAAAACATCACCGGAGAATCTACGTTTGACAACTCAGTTTATGAGACAACGGTGAGTCAACATATGTCAGACTGAAATGGTTGGCATGTGAGTTTGTGTGATGGGAATTTTTGACTGGGCCCGATACCGGGTGTTCTGTCTGCTGCATTATTCTGAATCACCAGACTCTTAGTCCATCTCCCGTGTTCCTCTGTCCCTCCTTGCCTCTCCCTCCCAATGCCCAACATCACTGGACCCTTGGTTTGAGACCAGAGACAGTCTAACCTGCCGAGGGGGCCTTGGGGTCAAAAATAAGTTGGCAGGCACCTATTAACCCCCCCATTCCTCTGGCTGTCTGCGTAATGTGGACAGTGTTTCTAGACTACTTCATGGCTCCGGACTTTCTGTGGTAATAACAAATCAATTTGGGAATATGCTACATGTAAGCACAAAACTGAAACTAGAATGGCACTCGGAGAGCGCAGACATCCGCCAAGAAGCCCGAGTACGATTGCCCCCCCCTCTCCGTTCAGCTTGCGCCATCATCCACGTGTATTTTTGTTTATGTTGAGATCAGCTGAACGTAGCGGAACATCATAGAACACTTCATTCAAACTGGACAGAAACAAAATAAAACTCACTTAAACTGTCGTCGTTACTCTTTCCAGCAATCACCAAGTGTGCTTTGGTCGAACTCAACTGTAATTTCATCGAGTTTAATGTGAAAAAACGCTGAATCTACAGTTTGTTTATGTTGAGATCAGCTGTTCTGTGACAGAAACAAAATGAAACTCACCAATACTGTCGTCGTCGTTAGTCTTTCCAACAATCACCAGCTTGTATGGTACGGTACGGAGCGTTCACACTAATCAATCGAACTGGACTTTGGGGACAAGTGTACTGGGATCCGGGCCCGGGTCCCTGATGGGAAAGCACCCTTAAACTTGCATTCTTTCTAATAGCCAGCAGGAGGCGACTACTCTGGCTGCAAAAAGAAGTCTGATTGTATAGAAGTCGATGAGAAAATTGATTTATTACCTCAGTAAACATTGTAAACATGAGTTTATTGTCTCAATCGCTAGTTTCAAGTCTTCTTCAATACAGCATGATGTACATTTAGTAAATTATGATTCACCCTGTGCATGATGTAAATCATACCCCCCGTGGGCACACGCTCATGTGATTGGCTGAAAAAGATGGAGACATCTGATTCGATGCAAGATAATTCGCTGTTGACAAAAATGCATTTGTGGATCGGGCGACGTCGGGGAGTCTCAAAAAACCCACACACTAATGCAGTGAAGTTCACAAATGACAAGCAGATTGTAAATGCAGGGTCAACAGGGTTTGTCTATAAATGTAACAACATCCAAACATGTTTTGGATGAAAATTGCAAATATTTTTAAAACACATATGCATAAATACAAATATTTGTGTGTGCATCAGAAATATATTTGTGAACCTTATTTATATGTGGATTTTTTTTTACATCTATGCACAACGATAACTGTTTTTGTGTGCATTGAAAAATATTTTTTTGTGGAGAGTCATTTATATAAATCACAAAATATATTTGTGAATCTTTCTGTGTGCATTCATTAATATTGAGACTAATCTAATATTAGATAGGCTATGTCTGCTGTTAGCAGGCCATAGCTGAGAGCTGATGTGGTGGGAGAGAAAGAGCAAAGAGAGAGAACAAAAACAAAGCTCTCTGGTTTTCTCATCGGTGCTTTTTCACACAGGTGTGAATGGGCTCATGGGACTTGCAGTAGCCTAACTTGCTGTAGATCTATAGCCGACATTCCACTGGAGATGTAATGTTTGAGGAGGAGCACAGTAATGTTTTTTTTTTGTATACTTTTTTTTGTACATTTGAGCAACCACATCACAAATTGCCTTTTTGCAATCCACTATCAAATCAGCTGAAGTGAAAACAAAATCTCTTCAAATTTACCAAAATTAATTCACAAATATAAGATACAAAGTCATAGATTGCTTCAATTCAATATTCAGTAGCGGTGCCTTTAGCAGCAGGTACAGCTTTGTACATTGGGACTCAGTAAAGGCACTGTACGTTGTCAGACTGATGGTTTTCCCACAAATCTTTTCAGTTCAAGAGCAAAAAACAAGATATTTCGCTGATAACCTCCATAAAGCTCAAGTTCCTCAAAGCAACTATTTGAATAATAGCAACAGTTTTGTATAATTAAGAACTAGGAATTTACTTTTTTATAACTACCAATACTGGATTCTACCAATATTTATTAGTAAATCCCCTTGGACTATATGTACTATATATAATCATTAATAACTCCACTGATGACATTCTTGACTTTCTTGTTGTCAAGTTATTCTTTTTTTTTCTTTTTCTTCCATGCTGGCGATCCCAAAGAACAATGAGGTGAGTTAGACCTGAATCCTGAATGCTGAGACATGAGGAAAAGTACACATTAAATGCATTGCATAAACTGCAAATTATATAGTGTCAAGTGTCATGGATGTAAAGGATAAGTCTGGGGATATTCTTATCTTATGCTTTTCATATGGTCAACAAATCTGATATGTACGACGGAGTATTAGGGCCACATTGAGAAAAAAAAATAGGAGATTTCGAGAATAAAGTCATAGGTTTACACGATATATATTAATATTATGAGAATAAAGTCAGAAGTTTAAGAGAAAAAAGTCGTAATATAATGAGAATAAAGTCATAATATTATAAAGTAGTAATTGTACGTGTTATTTTAGAGGGGTAATAGTGTGAAAATGAGGAACGTGGAGCATCTTGTGAAGTTATACTTAAGTTTAGGTCAATATCAGGACCTTGAAAAGATTGTGCAAGAAACTGCGTTTATTCCGAAGAAAGAACCACACGGACCTGACGACTTTTTTCTCGTAAAGTTATGACTTTATTCTCGTAAGATTACGACTTTTCTCTCATAAAGCTATGACTTTATTCTTGTAATATTACAACCTTTTTCTCGTAAAGCTATGACTTTATTCTCGTAATATTACGACTTTTTTCTCGTAAAGCTATGACTTTATTCTCGTAATATTACTACTTTTTTCTCGTAAAGTCCTGACTTTATTCCCGTAATATTACTAATTTTTTTCTCATAAAGTTATGACTTTATTCCTAAGCTTATTTGCTGGAAAATAGTTGTGCTGCAGCAATTTATAGCACAACCTAAAGAAATTGTAATTATTCAAATGAAAGTCAGTGATTGGTGATG
>CAKALU010061591.1:0-12280 GCA_916700995.1 Hozukius guyotensis | reverse complement strand
ATGTACAGTGGACGTTTGTGCAGAAATAAATGCTGCAGCTCCTCCAGACCAACAGAGGTTTCCCGTGTCTTGTGAAGTGACGGGGCTCCGCAACGAGTAACGTTATCGTTCATGTCTATTTAGAGCGAGCACAAGCACGAGCCCGACGTTGACTTTCATTGACTTAACGGCCACAGGTGTCGCTGTTAACAAGCATTTCTGAAAGTTACAAACAGTCCCTTTAAAAGAGCCGGCTCAATGAACCGGCTCGTTCGCGACCTACACATCACTAATAGCAACCAGCAGCAGCAGCAGCAGGACAGCGGAGAGAAGCAGCGAGGAGGACACCAGACCAGACCAGACAGAGAAGTAGTGACTGTAGAGCAGGTGGACTGCTGGGCTGCTCCACCTCCTCCACCTCCACCTCCACCTCTCTCTCTCCAGCTCTCCGTCTGCTGCCAGGTGAATTATCATTCTCGTGTTTCTAACCTGAAACACAGAGGACGAGCTGCGGAGCGTCGACGCACTTTAACGGGAGAAAACAAGAGAAGAGAAGAGACTAGCTGTGGACTGACAGTTAAAGACGAGGAGAGAGGTCGTTAAAGTGGACAGAAAGACACGACGTGAGGTTGTTTAACTGCTGTCTGAAGCCTCTACACCAGCTCTACACAGAGTAGTTGAGTGTGTGTGCAGGTGTTTGTTGACATGCAGGTGAAGACATGAAGACAGAGAGGAGGACGGTCCAGTGTCCAGTTTAACCGTTGACTCATTATCGTTCTCACTCTGACCGTTGGTGACCGTTGGGAACCGTTGGTGACCATGAAGGACACTGGAGAGTCAAAGGAGCACCAACTAACTGTGAGTTCACACTACTATAATGTCCTTTTAATGCTGCTTTTAATGCCCTGAGTTGTGATGTTTTTATCCTTTAGGTTACATGAGTTTTCCCTTTTACTCAAGCAAGCTGTTGTTAGTGTTTATTAACAGTAAATCTTTACAGTAAAAACAGAGATGTGCTGCTAACTGACTCAGTGGTCACTTTATTAGATACACCTGTACAATCTAATGCAATCCAATACAGCCATAAAGACTACTTATATGATGTCCAGTTTGTGTTGACATTGTTTGAAATGCAGATTACTGAGGTCAAAGTGGTGTTGTACTGGACTACATTTCTTTAAGAGGTGTTTCTTATTGTTTTTCCTTCCTATTTAAATACATATTAGGGGAAAACACCTCTGGATATAATAGATAGATAGATAGATAGATAGATAGATGCACACAGTGCACTTTCATAGACTAAGCTACTGGAGTTACCCTGCACTAAACTCACTTTTAACAGTCTATTCTGCACTATATTCACTTTTTTAATAGTCGTGTATCACAGCTGTTACCCTGCACTATATTCAGTTTTAACAGTTTTCTTCATCTCCTTGTATTTTTTTTATCTGGTATATTTTGTTGTACTTTGCACTACTAACTTTTTTACAGCCTTTTTACTAACATGTTTTTGCACTATGGAACTGTGATGCTGGAAACTTGAATTTCCCTCAGGATCAATAAAGTTACTATCTATCTATCTATCTATCTATCTATCTATCTATCTATTTACATACATATTAGGGGAAAACACCTCTGGATATAATGCAGTCCAGTACAAAACCAGCACCCACTATGATCTAAATGTTAAAATTTATTTCTATGATTGTGTCAAAAAACTGAATATTATAGGCATCATAAAAGTAGAATTTATGGCTGAACAGTTTGCATGTATTGAATTGCATTAGATTGTACAGGGGTACCTAATAAAGTGTATTTTTCTGTATTTTTTTTAAATAACTAGATTTTTCTTTTTATATTTCTGACAACATCTATTGTTGGTGTTATATTTTAGATTCCCCAGCCTCACACGATCCCCAGTTTGCATGCATTGGATCGAATTAGATTGTACAGGTCTACTCTAGAGAGATTTGTTGATTTTTTAAATGGTCAAAATTGATGCGGATATCCAGACTTTTCGTCCTTACTCTGGGTAAAGCTTTGATAAGTCTGGATCCTACACCTTCTTTAGACTGTCCCTGATGGTTATACAGTATGTCTACATCTTTCAAATTCTACATCCCCTTTTTACTAATCCCCAGTTTGCATACATTGGATTGCTTTAGATTGTACAGGTGTACCTAATAAGGTGTATGTTTTAGCTAGACTAGACTCTAAACTAGATGTTTCTTTTAATATTCCTAACAGCATCCATTGTTGGTATTATATTTTACATTCTCCAGCCTTACACGACTTGCACTGCACCCATAACTGAATAATTAAAGTGGCTGTTTCAGTTGCCTGGCCTCTCCCTTGTCCAGCATGTAATACACTTTCAACAGGGTGTTGACAGAGAGAGTGCTTTATTATTCCCCCTTTGCATTCCTCTTATTTAACTGCGTATGTCTGTGGGTCACATGCATGCCAGCCTCTTGGTACATGACACCACCGCTGTGATTGTCTCTTTTCGTCCCATTTACTCCCGTCGAACGCTTTCCTAATGATCTGTGAATGTTTTTATGGGAAGAAAGGGAGAGAAATTAACGACAAGGTGGCCGTGCATGAGTGTATTAATGTAATAATGCAATGTTCCACCCAATTAGTGGTTTTGTCTCTGCCAAATGCTACCCAGTGTTCATGAGGGAAGGCTAATTTACCCCCTAAGATTGCAGGTGTGTTTTTGAGTGTTGCTGATTGTGGGGAAAATGCCATCACTCTGATTTGTGTCTTATTTTTGAAGGAGAAATTGACATTAATCAGGCTGTGAAGTGATTAAATGTGGAGTTTAATTTGATAGTCAATCCATGCATCCATCTGTTTTCTATACCTCTTTATTACATTAAAAGTAGTGGTGGCATGTAAGTGCACTGTCACCAGCCCACACATACAGTCATACACTTTTACACTCATATTTACATATGTAGACAATTTTGAGTTTCCAATTGACCTAACTTGCATGTGTTTGGCCTGTGGGACTTGAAACTAGAGAGAAAAAACATGTGAAAACAGGGGTAATATACAAAATTCACACAGAAAAAACCCAGGACCATATAAATATGAGTGTTTTTTATTATCTGGTTGACTGAAAAGAATTCGTCCATCCTGTGCTTGACATTTAAAAGATTACTCATGCAATGTTTGTATTGCATTTCAATGTAATAGAGAAATTTCTTTCTTTTTTAAATGGTCAAAATTGATGAGGATATCCAGACTTTTAGTCCTTACTCTGGGTCAAGCTTTGATAAGACTGGATCCTACACCTTCTTTAGACTGTCCCTGCCCGGTTATATCCCAACATATTTCAAATTCTGCATCCCTTTTTTTGTAGTAGTACATTTTGTACTCTGAAATGTCAAACCAAGATAATCTCGATGTAATCTTCCTGGGTTATTTCCTAAGACTTGACAAAGCTCTTCCACAGAAGGCCACAGAAGGCCACAGAAGACATTATTCACCTGGTTTCACTACTTGTAAACTAGGGCTGTGTATTGGCAAGAATATGGCGATACGATACGTATCATGATACGGGGGTAACGATTCAATAGATTGTGATACTGTAAGCAAGTCGAGGTATTGTGATTTTTTCCGATCTAATTTTAGATAAGCTGTCATAGTATGTAGAATACACCGGAAATACAAATACACATGACAAAAACTGCTTGGTTTTTGACCAAATCTGTGTGGGGTCAGCATAAAGTGGGCATGTCTATAAAGTTTTTTTTCCTCGTAACTTTGGCGCATTATTTAGCCTCCTTCATGATAAGCTAGTATGATATGCTTAGGTTTTCTAGTTTCATATTGTACCAGTACCTTCCCTCCATCTTAAAAACTGAGCCCGCTACAACCTCCGAGAGAACGAATAGCGTCCGGGCCTGACAGCGGACCGTCGGATCACAAAACATAATATCACGATACTCATGTGTATTGATATTTTCTTACACCCCTATTGTAAACTGATTTTGATGTTAAAAATCAAGGGAGTTTAGAGGAATTCACACATACGCTGCAACTGACAAATAAACCAAAATGTTCTCCTGTTCCACACTTTTCTTTCAGCACTTTCACAAGTGCTCTCAACACATGTACAATTCAATTACAACTCTAGCTACAGCTGAGTCAATACAGACTCCACACACATGCTTTGTAAATAAGAACTAATTTATTGTAGAAGCTAAAGTACTCCTGTGTGCTGTAAATGTTGTTCCTACCCATCAATTCATCTTCTAACCTATCATTTCAGTAAATTAAACATCTCTGTGTTGATTGAATTCAAGGAGGACTAATTTCACTCTGTGTGCCGCAGGTTGCCTTGAGGGTCCGACCGCTCAGCGATGCCGAGCACGAGGAGGCGGCTACGATCGTGGCCCACAAAGTGGATGACCAGGTGAGATGGCTGTCGTGTGTGTGTGTGTGTGTGTGTGTGTGTGTGTGTGTGTGTGTGTGTGTGTGTCAGTGACCTGTTTACCTCTGTGTGCATACAGTATGCATGCACGTGAATGAGTGATGGGGTCAGTGGGTGTGTGTCTCTGTTTCCGAACCCTCTTCCTGCCTGTCATGAGGCTGCACAGATAAGGTATCTGCAGGGACCTCGGTAAAGCCAACAGCTCTTTTTTTAAAAACAGCTCATTTGTAAAGCTCAAAATGTCATATTTCATCCGTAAATGAAAGCCGGATGACTCAGACCTGTAGCAGAGAGAGATTGACCTTTCTAACAACTGAATGAAAGTCAGATTCTTTCATAAGCCTTAGTGAATGCCTGGGGTGTAATTGGACAACCACTGCAGAGCTGTGTAACGCTCCTTACATAAAACATCTCCTAGTGTCTGTCTGACTTGAATGATAACAAAGAGTTACAACTAGGGCAGCAAGTAGTAATCATCTCTGTTATGGATTCATCCCACAGTTAGGCAGTCATTTTCTGTCAGTTAATTGTTTGAAAGAGTACTGCATCAATTTAGCAGTGCTCTTCCATCAGACTCATGATGGACAGTTAAAAAAAAGAATCGATGCAGCACAACCAGAGTTATCGTCACATTACTCACAATGCAACTCGACCACCAACAGTCAGGTTCGGCCGTGTTATGCTATGCTTTTTCTTTCTCATTTTATTACATACTGCACCTGCCCTTACAAAGTACATACTGTCGCATGCAGTATATATACAATTGGGACTTACTACTTCGTCATAACATTGCGCCTTGAACTTTGACCCTCTAGCCTGAAAAGCAAAATGCGACCGGATGTAGTAGGACATCCTGGTATTTTTGGCATATTGCATTTGACATGCTATGTATTGGGACATGCTAAATCTTTTTCTGGCCTACTAAATAGTATGATAATATGGGTATTGGAACGCACAGATAGCCTCTCAAGTAGAGATTAGGAGCGGCTACAGAGGTATGGTAAGCTAACTTCTTTTTAACTCCACACCCCCAGATTCATTTTCATTTTCAAACTTGTAGTCTTCTGCCCAAACCGACACTTGAGGCAATTTATCAGACTCCACACAGCTCCCTCTGGAGCCACAAAAGTACCCACTAAGACCTGTAAATAGACTTCCCCTTTAAGCCATTTTACTCATACTATCAAGCTGTAGGATTTGTTTTTCTCTATTTCTTTATTTCTCAGCAGCAAATTTAGTTCTGAGAACAATATTTCAGTGCTTTGGGAGGAAAATCTTGTAAGATCTGTCTGGAAATTGGTTTGCTTTTAAGTCATTAATGCAACCCTGTGCACCAACTACAGCAAAGACACATTTATGGAACAGAAAGTTCTACTGAAACAAATGCCCCGTTGCAATTGGATGACAGTGACTGCTGCTGCTATAGTCATTCACTGGCCATTGCCCCTCAGTGCTTTGCTAGTTTAAACACACCAGCCTTCACTCATTTATTATTCAATTTAAGACATTGCTGTTGCAAACTGCTTGTTGTTGCTATCTTCTGGCGCTACCGCTAACTGCAGCCTCCACAACATTGCTCGCTATAAGTCCACCCATATGTTACACGATATAAGCTGATTGGATGACTATCAGATAACTTTATCCCTAGCTCTATTAGAGCTGAACCGATTAATTGATTACCAGAAAATGGATCAGCATCTATTTTGATAATCAATTAATTCATTAAATAATGTTTTAGGCAAAAATTCTGATGGTTATTTTCTGCTATTTGCTGACATTCTATAGAACAAACAATTGATTAATGAAGAAAATAATCAGTAGATTAATAGATAATGAGACATTGACGTGAAAATAAATAATACTATATTAACAAAATTATGCCTCTCTCTGTTCACTCTATTCCCAACAGTCTTATTTAGTTTCTACTCAATATAAGATGTCTATCTAATCTATTTGGCAAGTAAACCACTTTGAATGGAGCCATTATGCTAATTGTGTTTTCCATTAGAGTAAACCATGACAGGAATGTTTCTGAATGAACAGAATATAGATTGGCTGTGATGACGACAGTCATGCACAACAGCAGAGGGCTACTCTTACACATATCATATAAATTAAACCAGATATTTTGGATTTATTTATTCTAGCAATGCAAAAACGAAACTAACGGGACTTGGATTACTGTCACACAACAGAGGCGTTTTCCCCCTCAGAGGATCCCGTCCTTAGAGCACGACCACTGTGCGCGCAGTATGTAATGAGGATGTTACCATGTGACCATATGAGAAGGACGTACTAGTTCCACAAGGACCCTGTTTACCAGCAGCCCTCGCTTTTGAACCGGTCCCTCTTGGAGACCATTTAGCAGCACCAACGGTGTGAGTGTGTGATGATGATGAGGGGAGTGCAAAGGATAATGAGCACCGTGCCTGGGAACCTGCTGAGATGTCTCCTCGCTCAGTGTAGGCTGATTGAGGCGGTGTAGTGGGCATATTGGTGGTGGGCAGACGAATCCAGAAAAATAACAGCATAGCAACAGCTTTGCCAGTGCTGGAGGGAAACATTATATTCATGCAAGTGTGTGATTAGTCCGGGCTGTTCTTGCTGTTGTAGGATTTTACTAGAGAACTCTTCTAGAAACTGATAATCCACGGCGCCGAGGCTTGTTTGTCTGTCCTCTCAGAAGTAATTCAATTACACCAAGTCTTAAGGACAACATCAGCACTTCTGTCTGCCATGACATCATTAAAACAGGCTTGGACACAGGGGATTAGAGTGGTAAGCAAGTAGATGTGGTGCTGACACAGCCACCATAACGAGGCTTTGTTATTGTCTCCACCTCAGCTAGAAAAAAAGTGTTTTGCAGCGTGTTGATTTTATACCTGAACAGCATAGTTCGTACTGTATTATGTCTGTGGAGAGAATTACAAACTGACAGATTTGCTGTATGGTCTCTGTGGGGTTATATCAGGTCCAATCAGGCACGTTTAACACGAAGGATTAGCGGAGCTTACAATATACACACTTGTTATTGAGACGGTGCGGTTGTGGGAAGCTGCTGTTTACCTACGTCTTGAGAAGGGCTTACCTGGGCTGCCGTGACATGAATGGAGGGGATAGGTCACAACAACACGGGCATGTTGTGAGATTATAGACTACAGGATGACTGAATCTGTTTACCACTCCTGCCCTAGCCGTCACACAAAAATATATGCAGATATGTACTGTACCTACAAATAACTTCAATCCCACTGTGTACTGATTACTTTGTTTGTGAGACAGGCAGACGAGAGATAGCCATATGGCTTACATATAGTGCTCAGACGGATTAGCAGGGGGGCTGGTGGCCGACTGGGCCGACTGGGCCGACAGGGAGAGAGTACCCAGATCTGGCTCTCTTGGCAGAAAACAGACAACTTGAAGCTGACTAAGCCTGCAGAGATGAGCTCATTGGATGGGTTTTAGCTCAGGTTAAGCCTTCTGCCACCTGCTCTCTCTCTCTCTCTCTCTCTCTCTGGCTTTACTCGTCCCTCACCGACCGCCTCGGGGGATCCGGCCACTGCCTCTCATGGACAACCTGTTACGCTCAATGGGCTTTTCTTGTCCTTGAGTGAGTAGTACACAGGTCAGAGGTGTAGCAAGGTGGATCTATGAATGAGATATTAAACGACTCAGGTTGAGCTATTTTTATTCAGTGGTCAGTGGTTATTCAGTGGTTTATTCAAGGTTATAACATTATAATATATAGTGTTACTGGCATACTGTAGGGAAGTGGCTTTTATCTCAAACTGTATACAAGATACAGGTAGATGATATTGGTGGAATTTTATCTTAGAAACTGATGTTGGAGTTAATTTCAAAAGAAGGAAAGTTGATTGTATTTACGTTCTCAGCTGACCGGAGACCAAACTGAGAGTAACCCTGGTTGGACAGTGTTTTCCATCCCACGATGGAGTGAAAGACAAAGAGAGGTTATGTCATCCCTCCTTAAGAGGCTAACGGGAACACTATGTTTATCCCCCTAGGGATAAAGATGGTCGCTCAACCTCATGAAAGAGACACGCGAGGGGACCATTTTATATCACTACTGATTTCACTCTACAAAAGACTGTTGTGGCTGTGGTATACATACTCTTGATAGGGATCTAGAGCGTACGTTGGATAGGATAACTGATCAAAATTAGCTATATACACTACAGAATACACTTAATTCCTTAAAGCATCTTTTTAGCTTTAGTTCATTTACACAGCTCCCTTATTCCAAATCTGTTTGTAGATGTATTCATACAGTTTGTAGAGCTAAACGTCTTGCTTGTAGGAATGAGTGTTTACACCCCGCAGGATGTGTCTTACTTAGCACTCGAACTTGTTGAGCATGTCTTCGGCAGGGCTTGCCTGTCAGCAGCACACAGTGGGGAATGCTTTATGGTGAGGCCTTGTCTCCATGGTGACACATAGACAAGGTCAGGGCCATTGTTTGTTCCTCAGTAGTACAGTCCTACATAAGGAGAAACAACAGGGGAAGAAGGCTCTGTTTTGGTTGTTTTGAGATGAATTAGCTGTGATTAATATGCTCTTTGAAGGAACATTTGTTTGGCTCGATTGTTGGCAGGCTTCTCAATGCAATTTGGGGTTGACTGTAAGTGTAGTAGCAATAGATATATCAAACAAAGTATTGATGTTGGCATTTCATAGTCATCTCTTCAGAGTGACAATTCTGTTGTGTGCAGATAATGGAGGACTTAAAGTGTGATTTTGGTATTTTTCCACCGGGAACCTATTTTCCCATGTTTTTGTGTCTAACTGACTAATGGTTACAACAATATTTGAAATTGGTCCAGTATTGAGGGATAACGTTGTAACCGACAGTCGCGAAATGTAAAAAGGAACGGACCCAACAGAGTTATAAAACGTTTTTCTTACTTTTCTCTTGATCCAATCTGTTTTGTTATTATGTCCAAAACCCAAAAAAGGAGAAGTCTTGTTATGAAATCTGAATATCTGTATACTCTGGCTCAAATAAATACGGGCGGAATTCAAAGACCTGGAAATCATCTAAATATTCAGCTATGACATTGAAAATCTTTTAGATAACTCTAAGCTACACTTTCTGTACTTCAACACAACAAACACTCACGTTTCCACCACGGATGTATTCCACTATTCCACCTTTGTCTTCCAGCAACACATCACCTTGCCAGATTTCAGAACGAGACTTCTCCTTTTGTGAGACTTTTTCCATGATGTTGTCAGACACTTATAATAACAATCAGAGCCTGTCATGGCAAAAACAAGCACTTTTAGTGGACGTAAATCACGGTGCCAGCTTGCCCCAATAGAACCATATTACAGCCTGTGAGCAGCTGCCGTCCACAGCGCTCTCCCTCAATACTGGACCAATTTCAGAAATGTTAGTCCCTATTAGTCAGTTAGACACAAAAACAGAGCCCAGGTTGAAAAATACCAAAGTTACCCTTTAAAAAAGACTTTCCTACCATTTATTCATTCATGTGTTTATCTGAAAAACAACCGCTGAGACAGGTGGTTCATTCTGATCCCTGAGAGAGAAAATGTCAGCCAGCAGGCAAACAAAAATGCACCATTTTGCCTCTCGGTTCCTTTTGTAAAGATCAAGTCCCTTAAAACAATAAGCAGCATTCAGCCTGGTCCAAGTACAAGTCTACTTGATTACAGCACGCCATGAATTGGCACATTTTCTGCCTTTGTGGAGTACAAAGCACCTCACCTCAAGTGCTCAGTGTAGAGTTTCCAGCAGCCTCTACACAGGTCTGTCAGTGAAAGGAGATTCAAATTGCCTTCAAATTAGAGGCTGCACTGTAGTTAGCCTGATTCAGCAAAAACAGCTCCCCCTGGAAAACTAGCTACTGTGAATGAGGAAGGCGTTGTACTCCAAACAAAATCTAATTTGCTGCTGTCGAACACAAAGCAAACATCAGTATGTTGCATAGGAAACACAGTGCGAAGACATGGCATGACATTTTTTTTTTACCAAGGCACAGGGTCTGAAATTCACTTTTTTCAAGTATTTGTTTTGTCTGCCACTCAGAAATGTTATCTGCTACTTTTTAAATCTATCTTTAAACAACTGTATTTATTCAAGTTTCTCACCAAAAACAAAATTTTACAAAAATACATTTGAACTCATCTTGATAACGTTGTAATAAACCTTCGTCCAATTACAATACTACATATTAATTTTGAATGAATAGAGCTTGAACACATCATAATGCGACAATGTCAATGGTGTCAATGGAACCGTTAACGTTTGTGGCTTCGTTATTTTACCAAGCAGGACTGTGCTGCCCAACGGCTGATAACAGCTAACGTTAGTCCCTAACAAACTGAAACATGATACAGCGTACGTATGCCGAGAAGAGGAATTAAGTCACGAAGGCATGCGATTCGAAGGAATTGGACAGCTAGGACCAGGTTCTCAGTAATAACCGATTCTCGATTCCCGTCCCCAGCGTTTTCCCTGTCCGTCAAAGTGGCGGATGACCTGACGATTTTACCCGCCACTGCCAACTGGTGGCGGTAGCTAATATCAGACCCTGCCAAGGCAGCAGTGCACTGAGGGGCAATAGAAAATGCTGTGCAAAAACTGTGAAAAGTTCCGGTAGCCATCCTGACATTGAACGAAAAATCCACCTGGTTTCCTTGTGCAAACAAATCAAATGAGAGTGAAGGAGAGTGCATCAGAATCTGCATAAAAATGACTCAGTTCCCTTGTTGTATTAATGTCCCCCCTTACCCCCGGCTCTTGGCTGATGAAAATGTTCTCTCCGACACAGTTCATCACTATAATAGCCTAGTTAGAAATCTGGGTGAAAACGTGAAAAAGGGCACACTTTGTCCATGCAGAGGCTTTTTTACGAGGCAGACTGTTTGAATAGCTTCAGGGTTGAACAAGAGAGGGAAAGGAACTACAAATAGCCATGTCCCTCTTAGCTGTGAAGATTTAACCTCCACACACAGAGACAGAGCCAGGAACGAGACCTGGACCTAAAATGGCAACAGAAGCGGCACAGCGGAGAGAGACGCAGAAATGAACAAGAAGCACAGAAGAGTTTATTCTGGGACACACACGGAAGGTAGTCCTACTTTCCCGCAAAGCCATAGGTTAATACGTCAACACAAATAGACTGTCTGACCCCGGGAAGTGGATAATCTTCGCTTTCCTCATTTTCTCTTGACTCCACTTCTGCTTCCGAGGGACACTCTCTCCGATTCCTCTGATCCCTGCCCCTCCCTCGAGTCTCTTTTACAACGAGGGCTATTGTGTGTGGGTCCGTGCATGTTTGTGTGGGTTGTATGTGATCCCTCTCAGTGCCCTGCCTGCTCTTCTACTCCTAATCTCGTTGAGAGGGCAGGGCGTGGCGGCTCGCCACAAGCGTCCTCTGAAGGAGACTAGACGCTGGAGTGGCCCTGCTGTGAGTTCTCCTGAACAGCTTTTAGTACTCAAGTAAACACACTTATTACCCCAGACTAACCCCTCTGGGAGCACCGCTAGGCTTTAGCCTGAAGGACCTGGAGACACCTAGGAATCACAATAACTTCATTATGCAATTTGATTAAAAAAAACAGTATTATGCAATCCAGCTGTTTCATAATAAACTACATAATGTATGTGTAATGTGAATTGTTCACACCATGCTGTGTCCTTGGGCGTCTTATGAGTCATATTGCGGTCCACAGGGTGTTGATGAAAAGGAAGGAACTACCCAAAGGGCTTTTACTGTAACCTCATCAACTAATTATGTTACACATTACGCAAGCATAACATCTTTTCCATTTCAGGGAAAAATTGAGAGTACATCATTTGGCGCTGCTCTGTTCTGT